>JAVHZZ010000383.1:0-63624 GCA_036250195.1 Mixophyes australis | reverse complement strand
CTCTTGGAAACAATGACTTACATCAATTCTTTTACATAATTCTTGTTTCTCATGACATTTCTAACATTGCCCACAATTATCAACTTTCTAAGTCTTTCTAAACAGGAGAAATCGCAAAACATAGTCATTTCTTCATTGGCGTCCAAAAACAACGCTTTTTTACACTCCGATCTCCCTTTCTCTTGGAAACAATGACTTACATCAATTCTTTTACATAATTCTTGTTTCTCATGACATTTCTAACATTGCCCACAATTATCAACTTTCTAAGTCTTTCTAAACAGGAGAAATCGCAAAACATAGTCATTTCTTCATTGGCGTCCAAAAACAACGCTTTTTTACACTCCGATCTCCCTTTCTCTTGGAAACAATGACTTACATCAATTCTTTTACATAATTCTTGTTTCTCATGACATTTCTAACATTGCCCACAATTATCAACTTTCTAAGTCTTTCTAAACAGGAGAAATCGCAAAACATAGTCATTTCTTCATTGGCGTCCAAAAACAACGCTTTTTTACACTCCGATCTCCCTTTCTCTTGGAAACAATGACTTACATCAATTCTTTTACATAATTCTTGTTTCTCATGACATTTCTAACATTGCCCACAATTATCAACTTTCTAAGTCTTTCTAAACAGGAGAAATCGCAAAACATAGTCATTTCTTCATTGGCGTCCAAAAACAACGCTTTTTTACACTCCGATCTCCCTTTCTCTTGGAAACAATGACTTACATCAATTCTTTTACATAATTCTTGTTTCTCATGACATTTCTAACATTGCCCACAATTATCAACTTTCTAAGTCTTTCTAAACAGGAGAAATCGCAAAACATAGTCATTTCTTCATTGGCGTCCAAAAACAACGCTTTTTTACACTCCGATCTCCCTTTCTCTTGGAAACAATGACTTACATCAATTCTTTTACATAATTCTTGTTTCTCATGACATTTCTAACATTGCCCACAATTATCAACTTTCTAAGTCTTTCTAAACAGGAGAAATCGCAAAACATAGTCATTTCTTCATTGGCGTCCAAAAACAACGCTTTTTTACACTCCGATCTCCCTTTCTCTTGGAAACAATGACTTACATCAATTCTTTTACATAATTCTTGTTTCTCATGACATTTCTAACATTGCCCACAATTATCAACTTTCTAAGTCTTTCTAAACAGGAGAAATCGCAAAACATAGTCATTTCTTCATTGGCGTCCAAAAACAACGCTTTTTTACACTCCGATCTCCCTTTCTCTTGGAAACAATGACTTACATCAATTCTTTTACATAATTCTTGTTTCTCATGACATTTCTAACATTGCCCACAATTATCAACTTTCTAAGTCTTTCTAAACAGGAGAAATCGCAAAACATAGTCATTTCTTCATTGGCGTCCAAAAACAACGCTTTTTTACACTCCGATCTCCCTTTCTCTTGGAAACAATGACTTACATCAATTCTTTTACATAATTCTTGTTTCTCATGACATTTCTAACATTGCCCACAATTATCAACTTTCTAAGTCTTTCTAAACAGGAGAAATCGCAAAACATAGTCATTTCTTCATTGGCGTCCAAAAACAACGCTTTTTTACACTCCGATCTCCCTTTCTCTTGGAAACAATGACTTACATCAATTCTTTTACATAATTCTTGTTTCTCATGACATTTCTAACATTGCCCACAATTATCAACTTTCTAAGTCTTTCTAAACAGGAGAAATCGCAAAACATAGTCATTTCTTCATTGGCGTCCAAAAACAACGCTTTTTTACACTCCGATCTCCCTTTCTCTTGGAAACAATGACTTACATCAATTCTTTTACATAATTCTTGTTTCTCATGACATTTCTAACATTGCCCACAATTATCAACTTTCTAAGTCTTTCTAAACAGGAGAAATCGCAAAACATAGTCATTTCTTCATTGGCGTCCAAAAACAACGCTTTTTTACACTCCGATCTCCCTTTCTCTTGGAAACAATGACTTACATCAATTCTTTTACATAATTCTTGTTTCTCATGACATTTCTAACATTGCCCACAATTATCAACTTTCTAAGTCTTTCTAAACAGGAGAAATCGCAAAACATAGTCATTTCTTCATTGGCGTCCAAAAACAACGCTTTTTTACACTCCGATCTCCCTTTCTCTTGGAAACAATGACTTACATCAATTCTTTTACATAATTCTTGTTTCTCATGACATTTCTAACATTGCCCACAATTATCAACTTTCTAAGTCTTTCTAAACAGGAGAAATCGCAAAACATAGTCATTTCTTCATTGGCGTCCAAAAACAACGCTTTTTTACACTCCGATCTCCCTTTCTCTTGGAAACAATGACTTACATCAATTCTTTTACATAATTCTTGTTTCTCATGACATTTCTAACATTGCCCACAATTATCAACTTTCTAAGTCTTTCTAAACAGGAGAAATCGCAAAACATAGTCATTTCTTCATTGGCGTCCAAAAACAACGCTTTTTTACACTCCGATCTCCCTTTCTCTTGGAAACAATGACTTACATCAATTCTTTTACATAATTCTTGTTTCTCATGACATTTCTAACATTGCCCACAATTATCAACTTTCTAAGTCTTTCTAAACAGGAGAAATCGCAAAACATAGTCATTTCTTCATTGGCGTCCAAAAACAACGCTTTTTTACACTCCGATCTCCCTTTCTCTTGGAAACAATGACTTACATCAATTCTTTTACATAATTCTTGTTTCTCATGACATTTCTAACATTGCCCACAATTATCAACTTTCTAAGTCTTTCTAAACAGGAGAAATCGCAAAACATAGTCATTTCTTCATTGGCGTCCAAAAACAACGCTTTTTTACACTCCGATCTCCCTTTCTCTTGGAAACAATGACTTACATCAATTCTTTTACATAATTCTTGTTTCTCATGACATTTCTAACATTGCCCACAATTATCAACTTTCTAAGTCTTTCTAAACAGGAGAAATCGCAAAACATAGTCATTTCTTCATTGGCGTCCAAAAACAACGCTTTTTTACACTCCGATCTCCCTTTCTCTTGGAAACAATGACTTACATCAATTCTTTTACATAATTCTTGTTTCTCATGACATTTCTAACATTGCCCACAATTATCAACTTTCTAAGTCTTTCTAAACAGGAGAAATCGCAAAACATAGTCATTTCTTCATTGGCGTCCAAAAACAACGCTTTTTTACACTCCGATCTCCCTTTCTCTTGGAAACAATGACTTACATCAATTCTTTTACATAATTCTTGTTTCTCATGACATTTCTAACATTGCCCACAATTATCAACTTTCTAAGTCTTTCTAAACAGGAGAAATCGCAAAACATAGTCATTTCTTCATTGGCGTCCAAAAACAACGCTTTTTTACACTCCGATCTCCCTTTCTCTTGGAAACAATGACTTACATCAATTCTTTTACATAATTCTTGTTTCTCATGACATTTCTAACATTGCCCACAATTATCAACTTTCTAAGTCTTTCTAAACAGGAGAAATCGCAAAACATAGTCATTTCTTCATTGGCGTCCAAAAACAACGCTTTTTTACACTCCGATCTCCCTTTCTCTTGGAAACAATGACTTACATCAATTCTTTTACATAATTCTTGTTTCTCATGACATTTCTAACATTGCCCACAATTATCAACTTTCTAAGTCTTTCTAAACAGGAGAAATCGCAAAACATAGTCATTTCTTCATTGGCGTCCAAAAACAACGCTTTTTTACACTCCGATCTCCCTTTCTCTTGGAAACAATGACTTACATCAATTCTTTTACATAATTCTTGTTTCTCATGACATTTCTAACATTGCCCACAATTATCAACTTTCTAAGTCTTTCTAAACAGGAGAAATCGCAAAACATAGTCATTTCTTCATTGGCGTCCAAAAACAACGCTTTTTTACACTCCGATCTCCCTTTCTCTTGGAAACAATGACTTACATCAATTCTTTTACATAATTCTTGTTTCTCATGACATTTCTAACATTGCCCACAATTATCAACTTTCTAAGTCTTTCTAAACAGGAGAAATCGCAAAACATAGTCATTTCTTCATTGGCGTCCAAAAACAACGCTTTTTTACACTCCGATCTCCCTTTCTCTTGGAAACAATGACTTACATCAATTCTTTTACATAATTCTTGTTTCTCATGACATTTCTAACATTGCCCACAATTATCAACTTTCTAAGTCTTTCTAAACAGGAGAAATCGCAAAACATAGTCATTTCTTCATTGGCGTCCAAAAACAACGCTTTTTTACACTCCGATCTCCCTTTCTCTTGGAAACAATGACTTACATCAATTCTTTTACATAATTCTTGTTTCTCATGACATTTCTAACATTGCCCACAATTATCAACTTTCTAAGTCTTTCTAAACAGGAGAAATCGCAAAACATAGTCATTTCTTCATTGGCGTCCAAAAACAACGCTTTTTTACACTCCGATCTCCCTTTCTCTTGGAAACAATGACTTACATCAATTCTTTTACATAATTCTTGTTTCTCATGACATTTCTAACATTGCCCACAATTATCAACTTTCTAAGTCTTTCTAAACAGGAGAAATCGCAAAACATAGTCATTTCTTCATTGGCGTCCAAAAACAACGCTTTTTTACACTCCGATCTCCCTTTCTCTTGGAAACAATGACTTACATCAATTCTTTTACATAATTCTTGTTTCTCATGACATTTCTAACATTGCCCACAATTATCAACTTTCTAAGTCTTTCTAAACAGGAGAAATCGCAAAACATAGTCATTTCTTCATTGGCGTCCAAAAACAACGCTTTTTTACACTCCGATCTCCCTTTCTCTTGGAAACAATGACTTACATCAATTCTTTTACATAATTCTTGTTTCTCATGACATTTCTAACATTGCCCACAATTATCAACTTTGTAAGTCTTTCTAAACAGGAGAAATCGCAAAACATAGTCATTTCTTCATTGGCGTCCAAAAACAACGCTTTTTTACACTCCGATCTCCCTTTCTCTTGGAAACAATGACTTACATCAATTCTTTTACATAATTCTTGTTTCTCATGACATTTCTAACATTGCCCACAATTATCAACTTTCTAAGTCTTTCTAAACAGGAGAAATCGCAAAACATAGTCATTTCTTCATTGGCGTCCAAAAACAACGCTTTTTTACACTCCGATCTCCCTTTCTCTTGGAAACAATGACTTACATCAATTCTTTTACATAATTCTTGTTTCTCATGACATTTCTAACATTGCCCACAATTATCAACTTTCTAAGTCTTTCTAAACAGGAGAAATCGCAAAACATAGTCATTTCTTCATTGGCGTCCAAAAACAACGCTTTTTTACACTCCGATCTCCCTTTCTCTTGGAAACAATGACTTACATCAATTCTTTTACATAATTCTTGTTTCTCATGACATTTCTAACATTGCCCACAATTATCAACTTTCTAAGTCTTTCTAAACAGGAGAAATCGCAAAACATAGTCATTTCTTCATTGGCGTCCAAAAACAACGCTTTTTTACACTCCGATCTCCCTTTCTCTTGGAAACAATGACTTACATCAATTCTTTTACATAATTCTTGTTTCTCATGACATTTCTAACATTGCCCACAATTATCAACTTTCTAAGTCTTTCTAAACAGGAGAAATCGCAAAACATAGTCATTTCTTCATTGGCGTCCAAAAACAACGCTTTTTTACACTCCGATCTCCCTTTCTCTTGGAAACAATGACTTACATCAATTCTTTTACATAATTCTTGTTTCTCATGACATTTCTAACATTGCCCACAATTATCAACTTTCTAAGTCTTTCTAAACAGGAGAAATCGCAAAACATAGTCATTTCTTCATTGGCGTCCAAAAACAACGCTTTTTTACACTCCGATCTCCCTTTCTCTTGGAAACAATGACTTACATCAATTCTTTTACATAATTCTTGTTTCTCATGACATTTCTAACATTGCCCACAATTATCAACTTTCTAAGTCTTTCTAAACAGGAGAAATCGCAAAACATAGTCATTTCTTCATTGGCGTCCAAAAACAACGCTTTTTTACACTCCGATCTCCCTTTCTCTTGGAAACAATGACTTACATCAATTCTTTTACATAATTCTTGTTTCTCATGACATTTCTAACATTGCCCACAATTATCAACTTTCTAAGTCTTTCTAAACAGGAGAAATCGCAAAACATAGTCATTTCTTCATTGGCGTCCAAAAACAACGCTTTTTTACACTCCGATCTCCCTTTCTCTTGGAAACAATGACTTACATCAATTCTTTTACATAATTCTTGTTTCTCATGACATTTCTAACATTGCCCACAATTATCAACTTTCTAAGTCTTTCTAAACAGGAGAAATCGCAAAACATAGTCATTTCTTCATTGGCGTCCAAAAACAACGCTTTTTTACACTCCGATCTCCCTTTCTCTTGGAAACAATGACTTACATCAATTCTTTTACATAATTCTTGTTTCTCATGACATTTCTAACATTGCCCACAATTATCAACTTTCTAAGTCTTTCTAAACAGGAGAAATCGCAAAACATAGTCATTTCTTCATTGGCGTCCAAAAACAACGCTTTTTTACACTCCGATCTCCCTTTCTCTTGGAAACAATGACTTACATCAATTCTTTTACATAATTCTTGTTTCTCATGACATTTCTAACATTGCCCACAATTATCAACTTTCTAAGTCTTTCTAAACAGGAGAAATCGCAAAACATAGTCATTTCTTCATTGGCGTCCAAAAACAACGCTTTTTTACACTCCGATCTCCCTTTCTCTTGGAAACAATGACTTACATCAATTCTTTTACATAATTCTTGTTTCTCATGACATTTCTAACATTGCCCACAATTATCAACTTTCTAAGTCTTTCTAAACAGGAGAAATCGCAAAACATAGTCATTTCTTCATTGGCGTCCAAAAACAACGCTTTTTTACACTCCGATCTCCCTTTCTCTTGGAAACAATGACTTACATCAATTCTTTTACATAATTCTTGTTTCTCATGACATTTCTAACATTGCCCACAATTATCAACTTTCTAAGTCTTTCTAAACAGGAGAAATCGCAAAACATAGTCATTTCTTCATTGGCGTCCAAAAACAACGCTTTTTTACACTCCGATCTCCCTTTCTCTTGGAAACAATGACTTACATCAATTCTTTTACATAATTCTTGTTTCTCATGACATTTCTAACATTGCCCACAATTATCAACTTTCTAAGTCTTTCTAAACAGGAGAAATCGCAAAACATAGTCATTTCTTCATTGGCGTCCAAAAACAACGCTTTTTTACACTCCGATCTCCCTTTCTCTTGGAAACAATGACTTACATCAATTCTTTTACATAATTCTTGTTTCTCATGACATTTCTAACATTGCCCACAATTATCAACTTTCTAAGTCTTTCTAAACAGGAGAAATCGCAAAACATAGTCATTTCTTCATTGGCGTCCAAAAACAACGCTTTTTTACACTCCGATCTCCCTTTCTCTTGGAAACAATGACTTACATCAATTCTTTTACATAATTCTTGTTTCTCATGACATTTCTAACATTGCCCACAATTATCAACTTTCTAAGTCTTTCTAAACAGGAGAAATCGCAAAACATAGTCATTTCTTCATTGGCGTCCAAAAACAACGCTTTTTTACACTCCGATCTCCCTTTCTCTTGGAAACAATGACTTACATCAATTCTTTTACATAATTCTTGTTTCTCATGACATTTCTAACATTGCCCACAATTATCAACTTTCTAAGTCTTTCTAAACAGGAGAAATCGCAAAACATAGTCATTTCTTCATTGGCGTCCAAAAACAACGCTTTTTTACACTCCGATCTCCCTTTCTCTTGGAAACAATGACTTACATCAATTCTTTTACATAATTCTTGTTTCTCATGACATTTCTAACATTGCCCACAATTATCAACTTTCTAAGTCTTTCTAAACAGGAGAAATCGCAAAACATAGTCATTTCTTCATTGGCGTCCAAAAACAACGCTTTTTTACACTCCGATCTCCCTTTCTCTTGGAAACAATGACTTACATCAATTCTTTTACATAATTCTTGTTTCTCATGACATTTCTAACATTGCCCACAATTATCAACTTTCTAAGTCTTTCTAAACAGGAGAAATCGCAAAACATAGTCATTTCTTCATTGGCGTCCAAAAACAACGCTTTTTTACACTCCGATCTCCCTTTCTCTTGGAAACAATGACTTACATCAATTCTTTTACATAATTCTTGTTTCTCATGACATTTCTAACATTGCCCACAATTATCAACTTTCTAAGTCTTTCTAAACAGGAGAAATCGCAAAACATAGTCATTTCTTCATTGGCGTCCAAAAACAACGCTTTTTTACACTCCGATCTCCCTTTCTCTTGGAAACAATGACTTACATCAATTCTTTTACATAATTCTTGTTTCTCATGACATTTCTAACATTGCCCACAATTATCAACTTTCTAAGTCTTTCTAAACAGGAGAAATCGCAAAACATAGTCATTTCTTCATTGGCGTCCAAAAACAACGCTTTTTTACACTCCGATCTCCCTTTCTCTTGGAAACAATGACTTACATCAATTCTTTTACATAATTCTTGTTTCTCATGACATTTCTAACATTGCCCACAATTATCAACTTTCTAAGTCTTTCTAAACAGGAGAAATCGCAAAACATAGTCATTTCTTCATTGGCGTCCAAAAACAACGCTTTTTTACACTCCGATCTCCCTTTCTCTTGGAAACAATGACTTACATCAATTCTTTTACATAATTCTTGTTTCTCATGACATTTCTAACATTGCCCACAATTATCAACTTTCTAAGTCTTTCTAAACAGGAGAAATCGCAAAACATAGTCATTTCTTCATTGGCGTCCAAAAACAACGCTTTTTTACACTCCGATCTCCCTTTCTCTTGGAAACAATGACTTACATCAATTCTTTTACATAATTCTTGTTTCTCATGACATTTCTAACATTGCCCACAATTATCAACTTTCTAAGTCTTTCTAAACAGGAGAAATCGCAAAACATAGTCATTTCTTCATTGGCGTCCAAAAACAACGCTTTTTTACACTCCGATCTCCCTTTCTCTTGGAAACAATGACTTACATCAATTCTTTTACATAATTCTTGTTTCTCATGACATTTCTAACATTGCCCACAATTATCAACTTTCTAAGTCTTTCTAAACAGGAGAAATCGCAAAACATAGTCATTTCTTCATTGGCGTCCAAAAACAACGCTTTTTTACACTCCGATCTCCCTTTCTCTTGGAAACAATGACTTACATCAATTCTTTTACATAATTCTTGTTTCTCATGACATTTCTAACATTGCCCACAATTATCAACTTTCTAAGTCTTTCTAAACAGGAGAAATCGCAAAACATAGTCATTTCTTCATTGGCGTCCAAAAACAACGCTTTTTTACACTCCGATCTCCCTTTCTCTTGGAAACAATGACTTACATCAATTCTTTTACATAATTCTTGTTTCTCATGACATTTCTAACATTGCCCACAATTATCAACTTTCTAAGTCTTTCTAAACAGGAGAAATCGCAAAACATAGTCATTTCTTCATTGGCGTCCAAAAACAACGCTTTTTTACACTCCGATCTCCCTTTCTCTTGGAAACAATGACTTACATCAATTCTTTTACATAATTCTTGTTTCTCATGACATTTCTAACATTGCCCACAATTATCAACTTTCTAAGTCTTTCTAAACAGGAGAAATCGCAAAACATAGTCATTTCTTCATTGGCGTCCAAAAACAACGCTTTTTTACACTCCGATCTCCCTTTCTCTTGGAAACAATGACTTACATCAATTCTTTTACATAATTCTTGTTTCTCATGACATTTCTAACATTGCCCACAATTATCAACTTTCTAAGTCTTTCTAAACAGGAGAAATCGCAAAACATAGTCATTTCTTCATTGGCGTCCAAAAACAACGCTTTTTTACACTCCGATCTCCCTTTCTCTTGGAAACAATGACTTACATCAATTCTTTTACATAATTCTTGTTTCTCATGACATTTCTAACATTGCCCACAATTATCAACTTTCTAAGTCTTTCTAAACAGGAGAAATCGCAAAACATAGTCATTTCTTCATTGGCGTCCAAAAACAACGCTTTTTTACACTCCGATCTCCCTTTCTCTTGGAAACAATGACTTACATCAATTCTTTTACATAATTCTTGTTTCTCATGACATTTCTAACATTGCCCACAATTATCAACTTTCTAAGTCTTTCTAAACAGGAGAAATCGCAAAACATAGTCATTTCTTCATTGGCGTCCAAAAACAACGCTTTTTTACACTCCGATCTCCCTTTCTCTTGGAAACAATGACTTACATCAATTCTTTTACATAATTCTTGTTTCTCATGACATTTCTAACATTGCCCACAATTATCAACTTTCTAAGTCTTTCTAAACAGGAGAAATCGCAAAACATAGTCATTTCTTCATTGGCGTCCAAAAACAACGCTTTTTTACACTCCGATCTCCCTTTCTCTTGGAAACAATGACTTACATCAATTCTTTTACATAATTCTTGTTTCTCATGACATTTCTAACATTGCCCACAATTATCAACTTTCTAAGTCTTTCTAAACAGGAGAAATCGCAAAACATAGTCATTTCTTCATTGGCGTCCAAAAACAACGCTTTTTTACACTCCGATCTCCCTTTCTCTTGGAAACAATGACTTACATCAATTCTTTTACATAATTCTTGTTTCTCATGACATTTCTAACATTGCCCACAATTATCAACTTTCTAAGTCTTTCTAAACAGGAGAAATCGCAAAACATAGTCATTTCTTCATTGGCGTCCAAAAACAACGCTTTTTTACACTCCGATCTCCCTTTCTCTTGGAAACAATGACTTACATCAATTCTTTTACATAATTCTTGTTTCTCATGACATTTCTAACATTGCCCACAATTATCAACTTTCTAAGTCTTTCTAAACAGGAGAAATCGCAAAACATAGTCATTTCTTCATTGGCGTCCAAAAACAACGCTTTTTTACACTCCGATCTCCCTTTCTCTTGGAAACAATGACTTACATCAATTCTTTTACATAATTCTTGTTTCTCATGACATTTCTAACATTGCCCACAATTATCAACTTTCTAAGTCTTTCTAAACAGGAGAAATCGCAAAACATAGTCATTTCTTCATTGGCGTCCAAAAACAACGCTTTTTTACACTCCGATCTCCCTTTCTCTTGGAAACAATGACTTACATCAATTCTTTTACATAATTCTTGTTTCTCATGACATTTCTAACATTGCCCACAATTATCAACTTTCTAAGTCTTTCTAAACAGGAGAAATCGCAAAACATAGTCATTTCTTCATTGGCGTCCAAAAACAACGCTTTTTTACACTCCGATCTCCCTTTCTCTTGGAAACAATGACTTACATCAATTCTTTTACATAATTCTTGTTTCTCATGACATTTCTAACATTGCCCACAATTATCAACTTTCTAAGTCTTTCTAAACAGGAGAAATCGCAAAACATAGTCATTTCTTCATTGGCGTCCAAAAACAACGCTTTTTTACACTCCGATCTCCCTTTCTCTTGGAAACAATGACTTACATCAATTCTTTTACATAATTCTTGTTTCTCATGACATTTCTAACATTGCCCACAATTATCAACTTTCTAAGTCTTTCTAAACAGGAGAAATCGCAAAACATAGTCATTTCTTCATTGGCGTCCAAAAACAACGCTTTTTTACACTCCGATCTCCCTTTCTCTTGGAAACAATGACTTACATCAATTCTTTTACATAATTCTTGTTTCTCATGACATTTCTAACATTGCCCACAATTATCAACTTTCTAAGTCTTTCTAAACAGGAGAAATCGCAAAACATAGTCATTTCTTCATTGGCGTCCAAAAACAACGCTTTTTTACACTCCGATCTCCCTTTCTCTTGGAAACAATGACTTACATCAATTCTTTTACATAATTCTTGTTTCTCATGACATTTCTAACATTGCCCACAATTATCAACTTTCTAAGTCTTTCTAAACAGGAGAAATCGCAAAACATAGTCATTTCTTCATTGGCGTCCAAAAACAACGCTTTTTTACACTCCGATCTCCCTTTCTCTTGGAAACAATGACTTACATCAATTCTTTTACATAATTCTTGTTTCTCATGACATTTCTAACATTGCCCACAATTATCAACTTTCTAAGTCTTTCTAAACAGGAGAAATCGCAAAACATAGTCATTTCTTCATTGGCGTCCAAAAACAACGCTTTTTTACACTCCGATCTCCCTTTCTCTTGGAAACAATGACTTACATCAATTCTTTTACATAATTCTTGTTTCTCATGACATTTCTAACATTGCCCACAATTATCAACTTTCTAAGTCTTTCTAAACAGGAGAAATCGCAAAACATAGTCATTTCTTCATTGGCGTCCAAAAACAACGCTTTTTTACACTCCGATCTCCCTTGTCTCTTGGAAACAATGACTTACATCAATTCTTTTACATAATTCTTGTTTCTCATGACATTTCTAACATTGCCCACAATTATCAACTTTCTAAGTCTTTCTAAACAGGAGAAATCGCAAAACATAGTCATTTCTTCATTGGCGTCCAAAAACAACGCTTTTTTACACTCCGATCTCCCTTTCTCTTGGAAACAATGACTTACATCAATTCTTTTACATAATTCTTGTTTCTCATGACATTTCTAACATTGCCCACAATTATCAACTTTCTAAGTCTTTCTAAACAGGAGAAATCGCAAAACATAGTCATTTCTTCATTGGCGTCCAAAAACAACGCTTTTTTACACTCCGATCTCCCTTTCTCTTGGAAACAATGACTTACATCAATTCTTTTACATAATTCTTGTTTCTCATGACATTTCTAACATTGCCCACAATTATCAACTTTCTAAGTCTTTCTAAACAGGAGAAATCGCAAAACATAGTCATTTCTTCATTGGCGTCCAAAAACAACGCTTTTTTACACTCCGATCTCCCTTTCTCTTGGAAACAATGACTTACATCAATTCTTTTACATAATTCTTGTTTCTCATGACATTTCTAACATTGCCCACAATTATCAACTTTCTAAGTCTTTCTAAACAGGAGAAATCGCAAAACATAGTCATTTCTTCATTGGCGTCCAAAAACAACGCTTTTTTACACTCCGATCTCCCTTTCTCTTGGAAACAATGACTTACATCAATTCTTTTACATAATTCTTGTTTCTCATGACATTTCTAACATTGCCCACAATTATCAACTTTCTAAGTCTTTCTAAACAGGAGAAATCGCAAAACATAGTCATTTCTTCATTGGCGTCCAAAAACAACGCTTTTTTACACTCCGATCTCCCTTTCTCTTGGAAACAATGACTTACATCAATTCTTTTACATAATTCTTGTTTCTCATGACATTTCTAACATTGCCCACAATTATCAACTTTCTAAGTCTTTCTAAACAGGAGAAATCGCAAAACATAGTCATTTCTTCATTGGCGTCCAAAAACAACGCTTTTTTACACTCCGATCTCCCTTTCTCTTGGAAACAATGACTTACATCAATTCTTTTACATAATTCTTGTTTCTCATGACATTTCTAACATTGCCCACAATTATCAACTTTCTAAGTCTTTCTAAACAGGAGAAATCGCAAAACATAGTCATTTCTTCATTGGCGTCCAAAAACAACGCTTTTTTACACTCCGATCTCCCTTTCTCTTGGAAACAATGACTTACATCAATTCTTTTACATAATTCTTGTTTCTCATGACATTTCTAACATTGCCCACAATTATCAACTTTCTAAGTCTTTCTAAACAGGAGAAATCGCAAAACATAGTCATTTCTTCATTGGCGTCCAAAAACAACGCTTTTTTACACTCCGATCTCCCTTTCTCTTGGAAACAATGACTTACATCAATTCTTTTACATAATTCTTGTTTCTCATGACATTTCTAACATTGCCCACAATTATCAACTTTCTAAGTCTTTCTAAACAGGAGAAATCGCAAAACATAGTCATTTCTTCATTGGCGTCCAAAAACAACGCTTTTTTACACTCCGATCTCCCTTTCTCTTGGAAACAATGACTTACATCAATTCTTTTACATAATTCTTGTTTCTCATGACATTTCTAACATTGCCCACAATTATCAACTTTCTAAGTCTTTCTAAACAGGAGAAATCGCAAAACATAGTCATTTCTTCATTGGCGTCCAAAAACAACGCTTTTTTACACTCCGATCTCCCTTTCTCTTGGAAACAATGACTTACATCAATTCTTTTACATAATTCTTGTTTCTCATGACATTTCTAACATTGCCCACAATTATCAACTTTCTAAGTCTTTCTAAACAGGAGAAATCGCAAAACATAGTCATTTCTTCATTGGCGTCCAAAAACAACGCTTTTTTACACTCCGATCTCCCTTTCTCTTGGAAACAATGACTTACATCAATTCTTTTACATAATTCTTGTTTCTCATGACATTTCTAACATTGCCCACAATTATCAACTTTCTAAGTCTTTCTAAACAGGAGAAATCGCAAAACATAGTCATTTCTTCATTGGCGTCCAAAAACAACGCTTTTTTACACTCCGATCTCCCTTTCTCTTGGAAACAATGACTTACATCAATTCTTTTACATAATTCTTGTTTCTCATGACATTTCTAACATTGCCCACAATTATCAACTTTCTAAGTCTTTCTAAACAGGAGAAATCGCAAAACATAGTCATTTCTTCATTGGCGTCCAAAAACAACGCTTTTTTACACTCCGATCTCCCTTTCTCTTGGAAACAATGACTTACATCAATTCTTTTACATAATTCTTGTTTCTCATGACATTTCTAACATTGCCCACAATTATCAACTTTCTAAGTCTTTCTAAACAGGAGAAATCGCAAAACATAGTCATTTCTTCATTGGCGTCCAAAAACAACGCTTTTTTACACTCCGATCTCCCTTTCTCTTGGAAACAATGACTTACATCAATTCTTTTACATAATTCTTGTTTCTCATGACATTTCTAACATTGCCCACAATTATCAACTTTCTAAGTCTTTCTAAACAGGAGAAATCGCAAAACATAGTCATTTCTTCATTGGCGTCCAAAAACAACGCTTTTTTACACTCCGATCTCCCTTTCTCTTGGAAACAATGACTTACATCAATTCTTTTACATAATTCTTGTTTCTCATGACATTTCTAACATTGCCCACAATTATCAACTTTCTAAGTCTTTCTAAACAGGAGAAATCGCAAAACATAGTCATTTCTTCATTGGCGTCCAAAAACAACGCTTTTTTACACTCCGATCTCCCTTTCTCTTGGAAACAATGACTTACATCAATTCTTTTACATAATTCTTGTTTCTCATGACATTTCTAACATTGCCCACAATTATCAACTTTCTAAGTCTTTCTAAACAGGAGAAATCGCAAAACATAGTCATTTCTTCATTGGCGTCCAAAAACAACGCTTTTTTACACTCCGATCTCCCTTTCTCTTGGAAACAATGACTTACATCAATTCTTTTACATAATTCTTGTTTCTCATGACATTTCTAACATTGCCCACAATTATCAACTTTCTAAGTCTTTCTAAACAGGAGAAATCGCAAAACATAGTCATTTCTTCATTGGCGTCCAAAAACAACGCTTTTTTACACTCCGATCTCCCTTTCTCTTGGAAACAATGACTTACATCAATTCTTTTACATAATTCTTGTTTCTCATGACATTTCTAACATTGCCCACAATTATCAACTTTCTAAGTCTTTCTAAACAGGAGAAATCGCAAAACATAGTCATTTCTTCATTGGCGTCCAAAAACAACGCTTTTTTACACTCCGATCTCCCTTTCTCTTGGAAACAATGACTTACATCAATTCTTTTACATAATTCTTGTTTCTCATGACATTTCTAACATTGCCCACAATTATCAACTTTCTAAGTCTTTCTAAACAGGAGAAATCGCAAAACATAGTCATTTCTTCATTGGCGTCCAAAAACAACGCTTTTTTACACTCCGATCTCCCTTTCTCTTGGAAACAATGACTTACATCAATTCTTTTACATAATTCTTGTTTCTCATGACATTTCTAACATTGCCCACAATTATCAACTTTCTAAGTCTTTCTAAACAGGAGAAATCGCAAAACATAGTCATTTCTTCATTGGCGTCCAAAAACAACGCTTTTTTACACTCCGATCTCCCTTTCTCTTGGAAACAATGACTTACATCAATTCTTTTACATAATTCTTGTTTCTCATGACATTTCTAACATTGCCCACAATTATCAACTTTCTAAGTCTTTCTAAACAGGAGAAATCGCAAAACATAGTCATTTCTTCATTGGCGTCCAAAAACAACGCTTTTTTACACTCCGATCTCCCTTTCTCTTGGAAACAATGACTTACATCAATTCTTTTACATAATTCTTGTTTCTCATGACATTTCTAACATTGCCCACAATTATCAACTTTCTAAGTCTTTCTAAACAGGAGAAATCGCAAAACATAGTCATTTCTTCATTGGCGTCCAAAAACAACGCTTTTTTACACTCCGATCTCCCTTTCTCTTGGAAACAATGACTTACATCAATTCTTTTACATAATTCTTGTTTCTCATGACATTTCTAACATTGCCCACAATTATCAACTTTCTAAGTCTTTCTAAACAGGAGAAATCGCAAAACATAGTCATTTCTTCATTGGCGTCCAAAAACAACGCTTTTTTACACTCCGATCTCCCTTTCTCTTGGAAACAATGACTTACATCAATTCTTTTACATAATTCTTGTTTCTCATGACATTTCTAACATTGCCCACAATTATCAACTTTCTAAGTCTTTCTAAACAGGAGAAATCGCAAAACATAGTCATTTCTTCATTGGCGTCCAAAAACAACGCTTTTTTACACTCCGATCTCCCTTTCTCTTGGAAACAATGACTTACATCAATTCTTTTACATAATTCTTGTTTCTCATGACATTTCTAACATTGCCCACAATTATCAACTTTCTAAGTCTTTCTAAACAGGAGAAATCGCAAAACATAGTCATTTCTTCATTGGCGTCCAAAAACAACGCTTTTTTACACTCCGATCTCCCTTTCTCTTGGAAACAATGACTTACATCAATTCTTTTACATAATTCTTGTTTCTCATGACATTTCTAACATTGCCCACAATTATCAACTTTCTAAGTCTTTCTAAACAGGAGAAATCGCAAAACATAGTCATTTCTTCATTGGCGTCCAAAAACAACGCTTTTTTACACTCCGATCTCCCTTTCTCTTGGAAACAATGACTTACATCAATTCTTTTACATAATTCTTGTTTCTCATGACATTTCTAACATTGCCCACAATTATCAACTTTCTAAGTCTTTCTAAACAGGAGAAATCGCAAAACATAGTCATTTCTTCATTGGCGTCCAAAAACAACGCTTTTTTACACTCCGATCTCCCTTTCTCTTGGAAACAATGACTTACATCAATTCTTTTACATAATTCTTGTTTCTCATGACATTTCTAACATTGCCCACAATTATCAACTTTCTAAGTCTTTCTAAACAGGAGAAATCGCAAAACATAGTCATTTCTTCATTGGCGTCCAAAAACAACGCTTTTTTACACTCCGATCTCCCTTTCTCTTGGAAACAATGACTTACATCAATTCTTTTACATAATTCTTGTTTCTCATGACATTTCTAACATTGCCCACAATTATCAACTTTCTAAGTCTTTCTAAACAGGAGAAATCGCAAAACATAGTCATTTCTTCATTGGCGTCCAAAAACAACGCTTTTTTACACTCCGATCTCCCTTTCTCTTGGAAACAATGACTTACATCAATTCTTTTACATAATTCTTGTTTCTCATGACATTTCTAACATTGCCCACAATTATCAACTTTCTAAGTCTTTCTAAACAGGAGAAATCGCAAAACATAGTCATTTCTTCATTGGCGTCCAAAAACAACGCTTTTTTACACTCCGATCTCCCTTTCTCTTGGAAACAATGACTTACATCAATTCTTTTACATAATTCTTGTTTCTCATGACATTTCTAACATTGCCCACAATTATCAACTTTCTAAGTCTTTCTAAACAGGAGAAATCGCAAAACATAGTCATTTCTTCATTGGCGTCCAAAAACAACGCTTTTTTACACTCCGATCTCCCTTTCTCTTGGAAACAATGACTTACATCAATTCTTTTACATAATTCTTGTTTCTCATGACATTTCTAACATTGCCCACAATTATCAACTTTCTAAGTCTTTCTAAACAGGAGAAATCGCAAAACATAGTCATTTCTTCATTGGCGTCCAAAAACAACGCTTTTTTACACTCCGATCTCCCTTTCTCTTGGAAACAATGACTTACATCAATTCTTTTACATAATTCTTGTTTCTCATGACATTTCTAACATTGCCCACAATTATCAACTTTCTAAGTCTTTCTAAACAGGAGAAATCGCAAAACATAGTCATTTCTTCATTGGCGTCCAAAAACAACGCTTTTTTACACTCCGATCTCCCTTTCTCTTGGAAACAATGACTTACATCAATTCTTTTACATAATTCTTGTTTCTCATGACATTTCTAACATTGCCCACAATTATCAACTTTCTAAGTCTTTCTAAACAGGAGAAATCGCAAAACATAGTCATTTCTTCATTGGCGTCCAAAAACAACGCTTTTTTACACTCCGATCTCCCTTTCTCTTGGAAACAATGACTTACATCAATTCTTTTACATAATTCTTGTTTCTCATGACATTTCTAACATTGCCCACAATTATCAACTTTCTAAGTCTTTCTAAACAGGAGAAATCGCAAAACATAGTCATTTCTTCATTGGCGTCCAAAAACAACGCTTTTTTACACTCCGATCTCCCTTTCTCTTGGAAACAATGACTTACATCAATTCTTTTACATAATTCTTGTTTCTCATGACATTTCTAACATTGCCCACAATTATCAACTTTCTAAGTCTTTCTAAACAGGAGAAATCGCAAAACATAGTCATTTCTTCATTGGCGTCCAAAAACAACGCTTTTTTACACTCCGATCTCCCTTTCTCTTGGAAACAATGACTTACATCAATTCTTTTACATAATTCTTGTTTCTCATGACATTTCTAACATTGCCCACAATTATCAACTTTCTAAGTCTTTCTAAACAGGAGAAATCGCAAAACATAGTCATTTCTTCATTGGCGTCCAAAAACAACGCTTTTTTACACTCCGATCTCCCTTTCTCTTGGAAACAATGACTTACATCAATTCTTTTACATAATTCTTGTTTCTCATGACATTTCTAACATTGCCCACAATTATCAACTTTCTAAGTCTTTCTAAACAGGAGAAATCGCAAAACATAGTCATTTCTTCATTGGCGTCCAAAAACAACGCTTTTTTACACTCCGATCTCCCTTTCTCTTGGAAACAATGACTTACATCAATTCTTTTACATAATTCTTGTTTCTCATGACATTTCTAACATTGCCCACAATTATCAACTTTCTAAGTCTTTCTAAACAGGAGAAATCGCAAAACATAGTCATTTCTTCATTGGCGTCCAAAAACAACGCTTTTTTACACTCCGATCTCCCTTTCTCTTGGAAACAATGACTTACATCAATTCTTTTACATAATTCTTGTTTCTCATGACATTTCTAACATTGCCCACAATTATCAACTTTCTAAGTCTTTCTAAACAGGAGAAATCGCAAAACATAGTCATTTCTTCATTGGCGTCCAAAAACAACGCTTTTTTACACTCCGATCTCCCTTTCTCTTGGAAACAATGACTTACATCAATTCTTTTACATAATTCTTGTTTCTCATGACATTTCTAACATTGCCCACAATTATCAACTTTCTAAGTCTTTCTAAACAGGAGAAATCGCAAAACATAGTCATTTCTTCATTGGCGTCCAAAAACAACGCTTTTTTACACTCCGATCTCCCTTTCTCTTGGAAACAATGACTTACATCAATTCTTTTACATAATTCTTGTTTCTCATGACATTTCTAACATTGCCCACAATTATCAACTTTCTAAGTCTTTCTAAACAGGAGAAATCGCAAAACATAGTCATTTCTTCATTGGCGTCCAAAAACAACGCTTTTTTACACTCCGATCTCCCTTTCTCTTGGAAACAATGACTTACATCAATTCTTTTACATAATTCTTGTTTCTCATGACATTTCTAACATTGCCCACAATTATCAACTTTCTAAGTCTTTCTAAACAGGAGAAATCGCAAAACATAGTCATTTCTTCATTGGCGTCCAAAAACAACGCTTTTTTACACTCCGATCTCCCTTTCTCTTGGAAACAATGACTTACATCAATTCTTTTACATAATTCTTGTTTCTCATGACATTTCTAACATTGCCCACAATTATCAACTTTCTAAGTCTTTCTAAACAGGAGAAATCGCAAAACATAGTCATTTCTTCATTGGCGTCCAAAAACAACGCTTTTTTACACTCCGATCTCCCTTTCTCTTGGAAACAATGACTTACATCAATTCTTTTACATAATTCTTGTTTCTCATGACATTTCTAACATTGCCCACAATTATCAACTTTCTAAGTCTTTCTAAACAGGAGAAATCGCAAAACATAGTCATTTCTTCATTGGCGTCCAAAAACAACGCTTTTTTACACTCCGATCTCCCTTTCTCTTGGAAACAATGACTTACATCAATTCTTTTACATAATTCTTGTTTCTCATGACATTTCTAACATTGCCCACAATTATCAACTTTCTAAGTCTTTCTAAACAGGAGAAATCGCAAAACATAGTCATTTCTTCATTGGCGTCCAAAAACAACGCTTTTTTACACTCCGATCTCCCTTTCTCTTGGAAACAATGACTTACATCAATTCTTTTACATAATTCTTGTTTCTCATGACATTTCTAACATTGCCCACAATTATCAACTTTCTAAGTCTTTCTAAACAGGAGAAATCGCAAAACATAGTCATTTCTTCATTGGCGTCCAAAAACAACGCTTTTTTACACTCCGATCTCCCTTTCTCTTGGAAACAATGACTTACATCAATTCTTTTACATAATTCTTGTTTCTCATGACATTTCTAACATTGCCCACAATTATCAACTTTCTAAGTCTTTCTAAACAGGAGAAATCGCAAAACATAGTCATTTCTTCATTGGCGTCCAAAAACAACGCTTTTTTACACTCCGATCTCCCTTTCTCTTGGAAACAATGACTTACATCAATTCTTTTACATAATTCTTGTTTCTCATGACATTTCTAACATTGCCCACAATTATCAACTTTCTAAGTCTTTCTAAACAGGAGAAATCGCAAAACATAGTCATTTCTTCATTGGCGTCCAAAAACAACGCTTTTTTACACTCCGATCTCCCTTTCTCTTGGAAACAATGACTTACATCAATTCTTTTACATAATTCTTGTTTCTCATGACATTTCTAACATTGCCCACAATTATCAACTTTCTAAGTCTTTCTAAACAGGAGAAATCGCAAAACATAGTCATTTCTTCATTGGCGTCCAAAAACAACGCTTTTTTACACTCCGATCTCCCTTTCTCTTGGAAACAATGACTTACATCAATTCTTTTACATAATTCTTGTTTCTCATGACATTTCTAACATTGCCCACAATTATCAACTTTCTAAGTCTTTCTAAACAGGAGAAATCGCAAAACATAGTCATTTCTTCATTGGCGTCCAAAAACAACGCTTTTTTACACTCCGATCTCCCTTTCTCTTGGAAACAATGACTTACATCAATTCTTTTACATAATTCTTGTTTCTCATGACATTTCTAACATTGCCCACAATTATCAACTTTCTAAGTCTTTCTAAACAGGAGAAATCGCAAAACATAGTCATTTCTTCATTGGCGTCCAAAAACAACGCTTTTTTACACTCCGATCTCCCTTTCTCTTGGAAACAATGACTTACATCAATTCTTTTACATAATTCTTGTTTCTCATGACATTTCTAACATTGCCCACAATTATCAACTTTCTAAGTCTTTCTAAACAGGAGAAATCGCAAAACATAGTCATTTCTTCATTGGCGTCCAAAAACAACGCTTTTTTACACTCCGATCTCCCTTTCTCTTGGAAACAATGACTTACATCAATTCTTTTACATAATTCTTGTTTCTCATGACATTTCTAACATTGCCCACAATTATCAACTTTCTAAGTCTTTCTAAACAGGAGAAATCGCAAAACATAGTCATTTCTTCATTGGCGTCCAAAAACAACGCTTTTTTACACTCCGATCTCCCTTTCTCTTGGAAACAATGACTTACATCAATTCTTTTACATAATTCTTGTTTCTCATGACATTTCTAACATTGCCCACAATTATCAACTTTCTAAGTCTTTCTAAACAGGAGAAATCGCAAAACATAGTCATTTCTTCATTGGCGTCCAAAAACAACGCTTTTTTACACTCCGATCTCCCTTTCTCTTGGAAACAATGACTTACATCAATTCTTTTACATAATTCTTGTTTCTCATGACATTTCTAACATTGCCCACAATTATCAACTTTCTAAGTCTTTCTAAACAGGAGAAATCGCAAAACATAGTCATTTCTTCATTGGCGTCCAAAAACAACGCTTTTTTACACTCCGATCTCCCTTTCTCTTGGAAACAATGACTTACATCAATTCTTTTACATAATTCTTGTTTCTCATGACATTTCTAACATTGCCCACAATTATCAACTTTCTAAGTCTTTCTAAACAGGAGAAATCGCAAAACATAGTCATTTCTTCATTGGCGTCCAAAAACAACGCTTTTTTACACTCCGATCTCCCTTTCTCTTGGAAACAATGACTTACATCAATTCTTTTACATAATTCTTGTTTCTCATGACATTTCTAACATTGCCCACAATTATCAACTTTCTAAGTCTTTCTAAACAGGAGAAATCGCAAAACATAGTCATTTCTTCATTGGCGTCCAAAAACAACGCTTTTTTACACTCCGATCTCCCTTTCTCTTGGAAACAATGACTTACATCAATTCTTTTACATAATTCTTGTTTCTCATGACATTTCTAACATTGCCCACAATTATCAACTTTCTAAGTCTTTCTAAACAGGAGAAATCGCAAAACATAGTCATTTCTTCATTGGCGTCCAAAAACAACGCTTTTTTACACTCCGATCTCCCTTTCTCTTGGAAACAATGACTTACATCAATTCTTTTACATAATTCTTGTTTCTCATGACATTTCTAACATTGCCCACAATTATCAACTTTCTAAGTCTTTCTAAACAGGAGAAATCGCAAAACATAGTCATTTCTTCATTGGCGTCCAAAAACAACGCTTTTTTACACTCCGATCTCCCTTTCTCTTGGAAACAATGACTTACATCAATTCTTTTACATAATTCTTGTTTCTCATGACATTTCTAACATTGCCCACAATTATCAACTTTCTAAGTCTTTCTAAACAGGAGAAATCGCAAAACATAGTCATTTCTTCATTGGCGTCCAAAAACAACGCTTTTTTACACTCCGATCTCCCTTTCTCTTGGAAACAATGACTTACATCAATTCTTTTACATAATTCTTGTTTCTCATGACATTTCTAACATTGCCCACAATTATCAACTTTCTAAGTCTTTCTAAACAGGAGAAATCGCAAAACATAGTCATTTCTTCATTGGCGTCCAAAAACAACGCTTTTTTACACTCCGATCTCCCTTTCTCTTGGAAACAATGACTTACATCAATTCTTTTACATAATTCTTGTTTCTCATGACATTTCTAACATTGCCCACAATTATCAACTTTCTAAGTCTTTCTAAACAGGAGAAATCGCAAAACATAGTCATTTCTTCATTGGCGTCCAAAAACAACGCTTTTTTACACTCCGATCTCCCTTTCTCTTGGAAACAATGACTTACATCAATTCTTTTACATAATTCTTGTTTCTCATGACATTTCTAACATTGCCCACAATTATCAACTTTCTAAGTCTTTCTAAACAGGAGAAATCGCAAAACATAGTCATTTCTTCATTGGCGTCCAAAAACAACGCTTTTTTACACTCCGATCTCCCTTTCTCTTGGAAACAATGACTTACATCAATTCTTTTACATAATTCTTGTTTCTCATGACATTTCTAACATTGCCCACAATTATCAACTTTCTAAGTCTTTCTAAACAGGAGAAATCGCAAAACATAGTCATTTCTTCATTGGCGTCCAAAAACAACGCTTTTTTACACTCCGATCTCCCTTTCTCTTGGAAACAATGACTTACATCAATTCTTTTACATAATTCTTGTTTCTCATGACATTTCTAACATTGCCCACAATTATCAACTTTCTAAGTCTTTCTAAACAGGAGAAATCGCAAAACATAGTCATTTCTTCATTGGCGTCCAAAAACAACGCTTTTTTACACTCCGATCTCCCTTTCTCTTGGAAACAATGACTTACATCAATTCTTTTACATAATTCTTGTTTCTCATGACATTTCTAACATTGCCCACAATTATCAACTTTCTAAGTCTTTCTAAACAGGAGAAATCGCAAAACATAGTCATTTCTTCATTGGCGTCCAAAAACAACGCTTTTTTACACTCCGATCTCCCTTTCTCTTGGAAACAATGACTTACATCAATTCTTTTACATAATTCTTGTTTCTCATGACATTTCTAACATTGCCCACAATTATCAACTTTCTAAGTCTTTCTAAACAGGAGAAATCGCAAAACATAGTCATTTCTTCATTGGCGTCCAAAAACAACGCTTTTTTACACTCCGATCTCCCTTTCTCTTGGAAACAATGACTTACATCAATTCTTTTACATAATTCTTGTTTCTCATGACATTTCTAACATTGCCCACAATTATCAACTTTCTAAGTCTTTCTAAACAGGAGAAATCGCAAAACATAGTCATTTCTTCATTGGCGTCCAAAAACAACGCTTTTTTACACTCCGATCTCCCTTTC
This sequence comes from Mixophyes australis, assembly GCA_036250195.1. Lineage (NCBI taxonomy): Eukaryota > Metazoa > Chordata > Amphibia > Anura > Limnodynastidae > Mixophyes > Mixophyes australis. The sequence goes on along the minus strand of JAVHZZ010000383.1, from coordinate 38,562 downwards.
TCTTGGAAACAATGACTTACATCAATTCTTTTACATAATTCTTGTTTCTCATGACATTTCTAACATTGCCCACAATTATCAACTTTCTAAGTCTTTCTAAACAGGAGAAATCGCAAAACATAGTCATTTCTTCATTGGCGTCCAAAAACAACGCTTTTTTACACTCCGATCTCCCTTTCTCTTGGAAACAATGACTTACATCAATTCTTTTACATAATTCTTGTTTCTCATGACATTTCTAACATTGCCCACAATTATCAACTTTCTAAGTCTTTCTAAACAGGAGAAATCGCAAAACATAGTCATTTCTTCATTGGCGTCCAAAAACAACGCTTTTTTACACTCCGATCTCCCTTTCTCTTGGAAACAATGACTTACATCAATTCTTTTACATAATTCTTGTTTCTCATGACATTTCTAACATTGCCCACAATTATCAACTTTCTAAGTCTTTCTAAACAGGAGAAATCGCAAAACATAGTCATTTCTTCATTGGCGTCCAAAAACAACGCTTTTTTACACTCCGATCTCCCTTTCTCTTGGAAACAATGACTTACATCAATTCTTTTACATAATTCTTGTTTCTCATGACATTTCTAACATTGCCCACAATTATCAACTTTCTAAGTCTTTCTAAACAGGAGAAATCGCAAAACATAGTCATTTCTTCATTGGCGTCCAAAAACAACGCTTTTTTACACTCCGATCTCCCTTTCTCTTGGAAACAATGACTTACATCAATTCTTTTACATAATTCTTGTTTCTCATGACATTTCTAACATTGCCCACAATTATCAACTTTCTAAGTCTTTCTAAACAGGAGAAATCGCAAAACATAGTCATTTCTTCATTGGCGTCCAAAAACAACGCTTTTTTACACTCCGATCTCCCTTTCTCTTGGAAACAATGACTTACATCAATTCTTTTACATAATTCTTGTTTCTCATGACATTTCTAACATTGCCCACAATTATCAACTTTCTAAGTCTTTCTAAACAGGAGAAATCGCAAAACATAGTCATTTCTTCATTGGCGTCCAAAAACAACGCTTTTTTACACTCCGATCTCCCTTTCTCTTGGAAACAATGACTTACATCAATTCTTTTACATAATTCTTGTTTCTCATGACATTTCTAACATTGCCCACAATTATCAACTTTCTAAGTCTTTCTAAACAGGAGAAATCGCAAAACATAGTCATTTCTTCATTGGCGTCCAAAAACAACGCTTTTTTACACTCCGATCTCCCTTTCTCTTGGAAACAATGACTTACATCAATTCTTTTACATAATTCTTGTTTCTCATGACATTTCTAACATTGCCCACAATTATCAACTTTCTAAGTCTTTCTAAACAGGAGAAATCGCAAAACATAGTCATTTCTTCATTGGCGTCCAAAAACAACGCTTTTTTACACTCCGATCTCCCTTTCTCTTGGAAACAATGACTTACATCAATTCTTTTACATAATTCTTGTTTCTCATGACATTTCTAACATTGCCCACAATTATCAACTTTCTAAGTCTTTCTAAACAGGAGAAATCGCAAAACATAGTCATTTCTTCATTGGCGTCCAAAAACAACGCTTTTTTACACTCCGATCTCCCTTTCTCTTGGAAACAATGACTTACATCAATTCTTTTACATAATTCTTGTTTCTCATGACATTTCTAACATTGCCCACAATTATCAACTTTCTAAGTCTTTCTAAACAGGAGAAATCGCAAAACATAGTCATTTCTTCATTGGCGTCCAAAAACAACGCTTTTTTACACTCCGATCTCCCTTTCTCTTGGAAACAATGACTTACATCAATTCTTTTACATAATTCTTGTTTCTCATGACATTTCTAACATTGCCCACAATTATCAACTTTCTAAGTCTTTCTAAACAGGAGAAATCGCAAAACATAGTCATTTCTTCATTGGCGTCCAAAAACAACGCTTTTTTACACTCCGATCTCCCTTTCTCTTGGAAACAATGACTTACATCAATTCTTTTACATAATTCTTGTTTCTCATGACATTTCTAACATTGCCCACAATTATCAACTTTCTAAGTCTTTCTAAACAGGAGAAATCGCAAAACATAGTCATTTCTTCATTGGCGTCCAAAAACAACGCTTTTTTACACTCCGATCTCCCTTTCTCTTGGAAACAATGACTTACATCAATTCTTTTACATAATTCTTGTTTCTCATGACATTTCTAACATTGCCCACAATTATCAACTTTCTAAGTCTTTCTAAACAGGAGAAATCGCAAAACATAGTCATTTCTTCATTGGCGTCCAAAAACAACGCTTTTTTACACTCCGATCTCCCTTTCTCTTGGAAACAATGACTTACATCAATTCTTTTACATAATTCTTGTTTCTCATGACATTTCTAACATTGCCCACAATTATCAACTTTCTAAGTCTTTCTAAACAGGAGAAATCGCAAAACATAGTCATTTCTTCATTGGCGTCCAAAAACAACGCTTTTTTACACTCCGATCTCCCTTTCTCTTGGAAACAATGACTTACATCAATTCTTTTACATAATTCTTGTTTCTCATGACATTTCTAACATTGCCCACAATTATCAACTTTCTAAGTCTTTCTAAACAGGAGAAATCGCAAAACATAGTCATTTCTTCATTGGCGTCCAAAAACAACGCTTTTTTACACTCCGATCTCCCTTTCTCTTGGAAACAATGACTTACATCAATTCTTTTACATAATTCTTGTTTCTCATGACATTTCTAACATTGCCCACAATTATCAACTTTCTAAGTCTTTCTAAACAGGAGAAATCGCAAAACATAGTCATTTCTTCATTGGCGTCCAAAAACAACGCTTTTTTACACTCCGATCTCCCTTTCTCTTGGAAACAATGACTTACATCAATTCTTTTACATAATTCTTGTTTCTCATGACATTTCTAACATTGCCCACAATTATCAACTTTCTAAGTCTTTCTAAACAGGAGAAATCGCAAAACATAGTCATTTCTTCATTGGCGTCCAAAAACAACGCTTTTTTACACTCCGATCTCCCTTTCTCTTGGAAACAATGACTTACATCAATTCTTTTACATAATTCTTGTTTCTCATGACATTTCTAACATTGCCCACAATTATCAACTTTCTAAGTCTTTCTAAACAGGAGAAATCGCAAAACATAGTCATTTCTTCATTGGCGTCCAAAAACAACGCTTTTTTACACTCCGATCTCCCTTTCTCTTGGAAACAATGACTTACATCAATTCTTTTACATAATTCTTGTTTCTCATGACATTTCTAACATTGCCCACAATTATCAACTTTCTAAGTCTTTCTAAACAGGAGAAATCGCAAAACATAGTCATTTCTTCATTGGCGTCCAAAAACAACGCTTTTTTACACTCCGATCTCCCTTTCTCTTGGAAACAATGACTTACATCAATTCTTTTACATAATTCTTGTTTCTCATGACATTTATAACATTGCCCACAATTATCAACTTTCTAAGTCTTTCTAAACAGGAGAAATCGCAAAACATAGTCATTTCTTCATTGGCGTCCAAAAACAACGCTTTTTTACACTCCGATCTCCCTTTCTCTTGGAAACAATGACTTACATCAATTCTTTTACATAATTCTTGTTTCTCATGACATTTCTAACATTGCCCACAATTATCAACTTTCTAAGTCTTTCTAAACAGGAGAAATCGCAAAACATAGTCATTTCTTCATTGGCGTCCAAAAACAACGCTTTTTTACACTCCGATCTCCCTTTCTCTTGGAAACAATGACTTACATCAATTCTTTTACATAATTCTTGTTTCTCATGACATTTCTAACATTGCCCACAATTATCAACTTTCTAAGTCTTTCTAAACAGGAGAAATCGCAAAACATAGTCATTTCTTCATTGGCGTCCAAAAACAACGCTTTTTTACACTCCGATCTCCCTTTCTCTTGGAAACAATGACTTACATCAATTCTTTTACATAATTCTTGTTTCTCATGACATTTCTAACATTGCCCACAATTATCAACTTTCTAAGTCTTTCTAAACAGGAGAAATCGCAAAACATAGTCATTTCTTCATTGGCGTCCAAAAACAACGCTTTTTTACACTCCGATCTCCCTTTCTCTTGGAAACAATGACTTACATCAATTCTTTTACATAATTCTTGTTTCTCATGACATTTCTAACATTGCCCACAATTATCAACTTTCTAAGTCTTTCTAAACAGGAGAAATCGCAAAACATAGTCATTTCTTCATTGGCGTCCAAAAACAACGCTTTTTTACACTCCGATCTCCCTTTCTCTTGGAAACAATGACTTACATCAATTCTTTTACATAATTCTTGTTTCTCATGACATTTCTAACATTGCCCACAATTATCAACTTTCTAAGTCTTTCTAAACAGGAGAAATCGCAAAACATAGTCATTTCTTCATTGGCGTCCAAAAACAACGCTTTTTTACACTCCGATCTCCCTTTCTCTTGGAAACAATGACTTACATCAATTCTTTTACATAATTCTTGTTTCTCATGACATTTCTAACATTGCCCACAATTATCAACTTTCTAAGTCTTTCTAAACAGGAGAAATCGCAAAACATAGTCATTTCTTCATTGGCGTCCAAAAACAACGCTTTTTTACACTCCGATCTCCCTTTCTCTTGGAAACAATGACTTACATCAATTCTTTTACATAATTCTTGTTTCTCATGACATTTCTAACATTGCCCACAATTATCAACTTTCTAAGTCTTTCTAAACAGGAGAAATCGCAAAACATAGTCATTTCTTCATTGGCGTCCAAAAACAACGCTTTTTTACACTCCGATCTCCCTTTCTCTTGGAAACAATGACTTACATCAATTCTTTTACATAATTCTTGTTTCTCATGACATTTCTAACATTGCCCACAATTATCAACTTTCTAAGTCTTTCTAAACAGGAGAAATCGCAAAACATAGTCATTTCTTCATTGGCGTCCAAAACAACGCTTTTTTACACTCCGATCTCCCTTTCTCTTGGAAACAATGACTTACATCAATTCTTTTACATAATTCTTGTTTCTCATGACATTTCTAACATTGCCCACAATTATCAACTTTCTAAGTCTTTCTAAACAGGAGAAATCGCAAAACATAGTCATTTCTTCATTGGCGTCCCAAAACAACGCTTTTTTACACTCCGATCTCCCTTTCTCTTGGAAACAATGACTTACATCAATTCTTTTACATAATTCCTTGTTTCTCATGACATTTCTAACATTGCCCACAATTATCAACTTTCTAAGTCTTTCTAAACAGGAGAAATCGCAAAACATAGTCATTTCTTCATTGGCGTCCAAAAACAACGCTTTTTTACACTCCGATCTCCCTTTCTCTTGGAAACAATGACTTACATCATTCTTTTACATAATTCTTGTTTCTCATGACATTTCTAACATTGCCCACAATTATCAACTTTCTAAGTCTTTCTAAACAGGAGAAATCGCAAAACATAGTCATTTCTTCATTGGCGTCCAAAAACAACGCTTTTTTACACTCCGATCTCCCTTTCTCTTGGAAACAATGACTTACATCAATTCTTTTACATAATTCTTGTTTCTCATGACATTTCTAACATTGCCCACAATTATCAACTTTCTAAGTCTTTCTAAACAGGAGAAATCGCAAAACATAGTCATTTCTTCATTGGCGTCCAAAAACAACGCTTTTTTTACACTCCGATCTCCCTTTTCTCTTGGAAACAATGACTTACATCAATTCTTTTACATAATTCTTGTTTCTCATGACATTTCTAACATTGCCCACAATTATCAACTTTCTAAGTCTTTCTAAACAGGAGAAATCGCAAAAACATAGTCATTTCTTCATTGGCGTCCCAAAACAACGCTTTTTTTACACTCCGATCTCCCTTTTTCTCTTGGAAACAATGACTTACATCAATTCCTTTACATAATTCTTGTTTCTCATGACATTTCTAACATTGCCCACAATTATCAACTTTCTAAGTCTTTCTAAACAGGAGAAATCGCAAAACATAGTCATTTCTTCATTGGCGTCCAAAAACAACGCTTTTTTACACTCCGCTCTCCCTTTCTCTTGGAAACAATGACTTACATCAATTCCTTTACATAATTCTTGTTTCTCATGACATTTCTAACATTGCCCACAATTATCAACTTTCTAAGTCTTTCTAAACAGGAGAAATCGCAAAACATAGTCATTTCTTCATTGGCGTCCAAAAACAACGCTTTTTTACACTCCGATCTCCCTTTCTCTTGGAAACAATGACTTACATCAATTCTTTTACATAATTCTTGTTTCTCATGACATTTCTAACATTGCCCACAATTATCAACTTTCTAAGTCTTTCTAAACAGGAGAAATCGCAAAACATAGTCATTTCTTCATTGGCGTCCAAAAACAACGCTTTTTTACACTCCGATCTCCCTTTCTCTTGGAAACAATGACTTACATCAATTCTTTTACATAATTCTTGTTTCTCATGACATTTCTAACATTGCCCACAATTATCAACTTTCTAAGTCTTTCTAAACAGGAGAAATCGCAAAACATAGTAATTTCTTCATTGGCGTCCAAAAACAACGCTTTTTTACACTCCGATCTCCCTTTCTCTTGGAAACAATGACTTACATCAATTCTTTTACATAATTCTTGTTTCTCATGACATTTCTAACATTGCCCACAATTATCAACTTTCTAAGTCTTTCTAAACAGGAGAAATCGCAAAACATAGTAATTTCTTCATTGGCGTCCAAAAACAACGCTTTTTTACACTCCGATCTCCCTTTCTCTTGGAAACAATGACTTACATCAATTCTTTTACATAATTCTTGTTTCTCATGACATTTCTAACATTGCCCACAATTATCAACTTTCTAAGTCTTTCTAAACAGGAGAAATCGCAAAACATAGTCATTTCTTCATTGGCGTCCAAAAACAACGCTTTTTTACACTCCGATCTCCCTTTCTCTTGGAAACAATGACTTACATCAATTCTTTTACATAATTCTTGTTTCTCATGACATTTCTAACATTGCCCACAATTATCAACTTTCTAAGTCTTTCTAAACAGGAGAAATCGCAAAACATAGTCATTTCTTCATTGGCGTCCAAAAACAACGCTTTTTTACACTCCGATCTCCCTTTCTCTTGGAAACAATGACTTACATCAATTCTTTTACATAATTCTTGTTTCTCATGACATTTCTAACATTGCCCACAATTATCAACTTTCTAAGTCTTTCTAAACAGGAGAAATCGCAAAACATAGTCATTTCTTCATTGGCGTCCAAAAACAACGCTTTTTTACACTCCGATCTCCCTTTCTCTTGGAAACAATGACTTACATCAATTCTTTTACATAATTCTTGTTTCTCATGACATTTCTAACATTGCCCACAATTATCAACTTTCTAAGTCTTTCTAAACAGGAGAAATCGCAAAACATAGTCATTTCTTCATTGGCGTCCAAAAACAACGCTTTTTTACACTCCGATCTCCCTTTCTCTTGGAAACAATGACTTACATCAATTCTTTTACATAATTCTTGTTTCTCATGACATTTCTAACATTGCCCACAATTATCAACTTTCTAAGTCTTTCTAAACAGGAGAAATCGCAAAACATAGTCATTTCTTCATTGGCGTCCAAAAACAACGCTTTTTTACACTCCGATCTCCCTTTCTCTTGGAAACAATGACTTACATCAATTCTTTTACATAATTCTTGTTTCTCATGACATTTCTAACATTGCCCACAATTATCAACTTTCTAAGTCTTTCTAAACAGGAGAAATCGCAAAACATAGTCATTTCTTCATTGGCGTCCAAAAACAACGCTTTTTTACACTCCGATCTCCCTTTCTCTTGGAAACAATGACTTACATCAATTCTTTTACATAATTCTTGTTTCTCATGACATTTCTAACATTGCCCACAATTATCAACTTTCTAAGTCTTTCTAAACAGGAGAAATCGCAAAACATAGTCATTTCTTCATTGGCGTCCAAAAACAACGCTTTTTTACACTCCGATCTCCCTTTCTCTTGGAAACAATGACTTACATCAATTCTTTTACATAATTCTTGTTTCTCATGACATTTCTAACATTGCCCACAATTATCAACTTTCTAAGTCTTTCTAAACAGGAGAAATCGCAAAACATAGTCATTTCTTCATTGGCGTCCAAAAACAACGCTTTTTTACACTCCGATCTCCCTTTCTCTTGGAAACAATGACTTACATCAATTCTTTTACATAATTCTTGTTTCTCATGACATTTCTAACATTGCCCACAATTATCAACTTTCTAAGTCTTTCTAAACAGGAGAAATCGCAAAACATAGTCATTTCTTCATTGGCGTCCAAAAACAACGCTTTTTTACACTCCGATCTCCCTTTCTCTTGGAAACAATGACTTACATCAATTCTTTTACATAATTCTTGTTTCTCATGACATTTCTAACATTGCCCACAATTATCAACTTTCTAAGTCTTTCTAAACAGGAGAAATCGCAAAACATAGTCATTTCTTCATTGGCGTCCAAAAACAACGCTTTTTTACACTCCGATCTCCCTTTCTCTTGGAAACAATGACTTACATCAATTCTTTTACATAATTCTTGTTTCTCATGACATTTCTAACATTGCCCACAATTATCAACTTTCTAAGTCTTTCTAAACAGGAGAAATCGCAAAACATAGTCATTTCTTCATTGGCGTCCAAAAACAACGCTTTTTTACACTCCGATCTCCCTTTCTCTTGGAAACAATGACTTACATCAATTCTTTTACATAATTCTTGTTTCTCATGACATTTCTAACATTGCCCACAATTATCAACTTTCTAAGTCTTTCTAAACAGGAGAAATCGCAAAACATAGTCATTTCTTCATTGGCGTCCAAAAACAACGCTTTTTTACACTCCGATCTCCCTTTCTCTTGGAAACAATGACTTACATCAATTCTTTTACATAATTCTTGTTTCTCATGACATTTCTAACATTGCCCACAATTATCAACTTTCTAAGTCTTTCTAAACAGGAGAAATCGCAAAACATAGTCATTTCTTCATTGGCGTCCAAAAACAACGCTTTTTTACACTCCGATCTCCCTTTCTCTTGGAAACAATGACTTACATCAATTCTTTTACATAATTCTTGTTTCTCATGACATTTCTAACATTGCCCACAATTATCAACTTTCTAAGTCTTTCTAAACAGGAGAAATCGCAAAACATAGTCATTTCTTCATTGGCGTCCAAAAACAACGCTTTTTTACACTCCGATCTCCCTTTCTCTTGGAAACAATGACTTACATCAATTCTTTTACATAATTCTTGTTTCTCATGACATTTCTAACATTGCCCACAATTATCAACTTTCTAAGTCTTTCTAAACAGGAGAAATCGCAAAACATAGTCATTTCTTCATTGGCGTCCAAAAACAACGCTTTTTTACACTCCGATCTCCCTTTCTCTTGGAAACAATGACTTACATCAATTCTTTTACATAATTCTTGTTTCTCATGACATTTCTAACATTGCCCACAATTATCAACTTTCTAAGTCTTTCTAAACAGGAGAAATCGCAAAACATAGTCATTTCTTCATTGGCGTCCAAAAACAACGCTTTTTTACACTCCGATCTCCCTTTCTCTTGGAAACAATGACTTACATCAATTCTTTTACATAATTCTTGTTTCTCATGACATTTCTAACATTGCCCACAATTATCAACTTTCTAAGTCTTTCTAAACAGGAGAAATCGCAAAACATAGTCATTTCTTCATTGGCGTCCAAAAACAACGCTTTTTTACACTCCGATCTCCCTTTCTCTTGGAAACAATGACTTACATCAATTCTTTTACATAATTCTTGTTTCTCATGACATTTCTAACATTGCCCACAATTATCAACTTTCTAAGTCTTTCTAAACAGGAGAAATCGCAAAACATAGTCATTTCTTCATTGGCGTCCAAAAACAACGCTTTTTTACACTCCGATCTCCCTTTCTCTTGGAAACAATGACTTACATCAATTCTTTTACATAATTCTTGTTTCTCATGACATTTCTAACATTGCCCACAATTATCAACTTTCTAAGTCTTTCTAAACAGGAGAAATCGCAAAACATAGTCATTTCTTCATTGGCGTCCAAAAACAACGCTTTTTTACACTCCGATCTCCCTTTCTCTTGGAAACAATGACTTACATCAATTCTTTTACATAATTCTTGTTTCTCATGACATTTCTAACATTGCCCACAATTATCAACTTTCTAAGTCTTTCTAAACAGGAGAAATCGCAAAACATAGTCATTTCTTCATTGGCGTCCAAAAACAACGCTTTTTTACACTCCGATCTCCCTTTCTCTTGGAAACAATGACTTACATCAATTCTTTTACATAATTCTTGTTTCTCATGACATTTCTAACATTGCCCACAATTATCAACTTTCTAAGTCTTTCTAAACAGGAGAAATCGCAAAACATAGTCATTTCTTCATTGGCGTCCAAAAACAACGCTTTTTTACACTCCGATCTCCCTTTCTCTTGGAAACAATGACTTACATCAATTCTTTTACATAATTCTTGTTTCTCATGACATTTCTAACATTGCCCACAATTATCAACTTTCTAAGTCTTTCTAAACAGGAGAAATCGCAAAACATAGTCATTTCTTCATTGGCGTCCAAAAACAACGCTTTTTTACACTCCGATCTCCCTTTCTCTTGGAAACAATGACTTACATCAATTCTTTTACATAATTCTTGTTTCTCATGACATTTCTAACATTGCCCACAATTATCAACTTTCTAAGTCTTTCTAAACAGGAGAAATCGCAAAACATAGTCATTTCTTCATTGGCGTCCAAAAACAACGCTTTTTTACACTCCGATCTCCCTTTCTCTTGGAAACAATGACTTACATCAATTCTTTTACATAATTCTTGTTTCTCATGACATTTCTAACATTGCCCACAATTATCAACTTTCTAAGTCTTTCTAAACAGGAGAAATCGCAAAACATAGTCATTTCTTCATTGGCGTCCAAAAACAACGCTTTTTTACACTCCGATCTCCCTTTCTCTTGGAAACAATGACTTACATCAATTCTTTTACATAATTCTTGTTTCTCATGACATTTCTAACATTGCCCACAATTATCAACTTTCTAAGTCTTTCTAAACAGGAGAAATCGCAAAACATAGTCATTTCTTCATTGGCGTCCAAAAACAACGCTTTTTTACACTCCGATCTCCCTTTCTCTTGGAAACAATGACTTACATCAATTCTTTTACATAATTCTTGTTTCTCATGACATTTCTAACATTGCCCACAATTATCAACTTTCTAAGTCTTTCTAAACAGGAGAAATCGCAAAACATAGTCATTTCTTCATTGGCGTCCAAAAACAACGCTTTTTTACACTCCGATCTCCCTTTCTCTTGGAAACAATGACTTACATCAATTCTTTTACATAATTCTTGTTTCTCATGACATTTCTAACATTGCCCACAATTATCAACTTTCTAAGTCTTTCTAAACAGGAGAAATCGCAAAACATAGTCATTTCTTCATTGGCGTCCAAAAACAACGCTTTTTTACACTCCGATCTCCCTTTCTCTTGGAAACAATGACTTACATCAATTCTTTTACATAATTCTTGTTTCTCATGACATTTCTAACATTGCCCACAATTATCAACTTTCTAAGTCTTTCTAAACAGGAGAAATCGCAAAACATAGTCATTTCTTCATTGGCGTCCAAAAACAACGCTTTTTTACACTCCGATCTCCCTTTCTCTTGGAAACAATGACTTACATCAATTCTTTTACATAATTCTTGTTTCTCATGACATTTCTAACATTGCCCACAATTATCAACTTTCTAAGTCTTTCTAAACAGGAGAAATCGCAAAACATAGTCATTTCTTCATTGGCGTCCAAAAACAACGCTTTTTTACACTCCGATCTCCCTTTCTCTTGGAAACAATGACTTACATCAATTCTTTTACATAATTCTTGTTTCTCATGACATTTCTAACATTGCCCACAATTATCAACTTTCTAAGTCTTTCTAAACAGGAGAAATCGCAAAACATAGTCATTTCTTCATTGGCGTCCAAAAACAACGCTTTTTTACACTCCGATCTCCCTTTCTCTTGGAAACAATGACTTACATCAATTCTTTTACATAATTCTTGTTTCTCATGACATTTCTAACATTGCCCACAATTATCAACTTTCTAAGTCTTTCTAAACAGGAGAAATCGCAAAACATAGTCATTTCTTCATTGGCGTCCAAAAACAACGCTTTTTTACACTCCGATCTCCCTTTCTCTTGGAAACAATGACTTACATCAATTCTTTTACATAATTCTTGTTTCTCATGACATTTCTAACATTGCCCACAATTATCAACTTTCTAAGTCTTTCTAAACAGGAGAAATCGCAAAACATAGTCATTTCTTCATTGGCGTCCAAAAACAACGCTTTTTTACACTCCGATCTCCCTTTCTCTTGGAAACAATGACTTACATCAATTCTTTTACATAATTCTTGTTTCTCATGACATTTCTAACATTGCCCACAATTATCAACTTTCTAAGTCTTTCTAAACAGGAGAAATCGCAAAACATAGTCATTTCTTCATTGGCGTCCAAAAACAACGCTTTTTTACACTCCGATCTCCCTTTCTCTTGGAAACAATGACTTACATCAATTCTTTTACATAATTCTTGTTTCTCATGACATTTCTAACATTGCCCACAATTATCAACTTTCTAAGTCTTTCTAAACAGGAGAAATCGCAAAACATAGTCATTTCTTCATTGGCGTCCAAAAACAACGCTTTTTTACACTCCGATCTCCCTTTCTCTTGGAAACAATGACTTACATCAATTCTTTTACATAATTCTTGTTTCTCATGACATTTCTAACATTGCCCACAATTATCAACTTTCTAAGTCTTTCTAAACAGGAGAAATCGCAAAACATAGTCATTTCTTCATTGGCGTCCAAAAACAACGCTTTTTTACACTCCGATCTCCCTTTCTCTTGGAAACAATGACTTACATCAATTCTTTTACATAATTCTTGTTTCTCATGACATTTCTAACATTGCCCACAATTATCAACTTTCTAAGTCTTTCTAAACAGGAGAAATCGCAAAACATAGTCATTTCTTCATTGGCGTCCAAAAACAACGCTTTTTTACACTCCGATCTCCCTTTCTCTTGGAAACAATGACTTACATCAATTCTTTTACATAATTCTTGTTTCTCATGACATTTCTAACATTGCCCACAATTATCAACTTTCTAAGTCTTTCTAAACAGGAGAAATCGCAAAACATAGTCATTTCTTCATTGGCGTCCAAAAACAACGCTTTTTTACACTCCGATCTCCCTTTCTCTTGGAAACAATGACTTACATCAATTCTTTTACATAATTCTTGTTTCTCATGACATTTCTAACATTGCCCACAATTATCAACTTTCTAAGTCTTTCTAAACAGGAGAAATCGCAAAACATAGTCATTTCTTCATTGGCGTCCAAAAACAACGCTTTTTTACACTCCGATCTCCCTTTCTCTTGGAAACAATGACTTACATCAATTCTTTTACATAATTCTTGTTTCTCATGACATTTCTAACATTGCCCACAATTATCAACTTTCTAAGTCTTTCTAAACAGGAGAAATCGCAAAACATAGTCATTTCTTCATTGGCGTCCAAAAACAACGCTTTTTTACACTCCGATCTCCCTTTCTCTTGGAAACAATGACTTACATCAATTCTTTTACATAATTCTTGTTTCTCATGACATTTCTAACATTGCCCACAATTATCAACTTTCTAAGTCTTTCTAAACAGGAGAAATCGCAAAACATAGTCATTTCTTCATTGGCGTCCAAAAACAACGCTTTTTTACACTCCGATCTCCCTTTCTCTTGGAAACAATGACTTACATCAATTCTTTTACATAATTCTTGTTTCTCATGACATTTCTAACATTGCCCACAATTATCAACTTTCTAAGTCTTTCTAAACAGGAGAAATCGCAAAACATAGTCATTTCTTCATTGGCGTCCAAAAACAACGCTTTTTTACACTCCGATCTCCCTTTCTCTTGGAAACAATGACTTACATCAATTCTTTTACATAATTCTTGTTTCTCATGACATTTCTAACATTGCCCACAATTATCAACTTTCTAAGTCTTTCTAAACAGGAGAAATCGCAAAACATAGTCATTTCTTCATTGGCGTCCAAAAACAACGCTTTTTTACACTCCGATCTCCCTTTCTCTTGGAAACAATGACTTACATCAATTCTTTTACATAATTCTTGTTTCTCATGACATTTCTAACATTGCCCACAATTATCAACTTTCTAAGTCTTTCTAAACAGGAGAAATCGCAAAACATAGTCATTTCTTCATTGGCGTCCAAAAACAACGCTTTTTTACACTCCGATCTCCCTTTCTCTTGGAAACAATGACTTACATCAATTCTTTTACATAATTCTTGTTTCTCATGACATTTCTAACATTGCCCACAATTATCAACTTTCTAAGTCTTTCTAAACAGGAGAAATCGCAAAACATAGTCATTTCTTCATTGGCGTCCAAAAACAACGCTTTTTTACACTCCGATCTCCCTTTCTCTTGGAAACAATGACTTACATCAATTCTTTTACATAATTCTTGTTTCTCATGACATTTCTAACATTGCCCACAATTATCAACTTTCTAAGTCTTTCTAAACAGGAGAAATCGCAAAACATAGTCATTTCTTCATTGGCGTCCAAAAACAACGCTTTTTTACACTCCGATCTCCCTTTCTCTTGGAAACAATGACTTACATCAATTCTTTTACATAATTCTTGTTTCTCATGACATTTCTAACATTGCCCACAATTATCAACTTTCTAAGTCTTTCTAAACAGGAGAAATCGCAAAACATAGTCATTTCTTCATTGGCGTCCAAAAACAACGCTTTTTTACACTCCGATCTCCCTTTCTCTTGGAAACAATGACTTACATCAATTCTTTTACATAATTCTTGTTTCTCATGACATTTCTAACATTGCCCACAATTATCAACTTTCTAAGTCTTTCTAAACAGGAGAAATCGCAAAACATAGTCATTTCTTCATTGGCGTCCAAAAACAACGCTTTTTTACACTCCGATCTCCCTTTCTCTTGGAAACAATGACTTACATCAATTCTTTTACATAATTCTTGTTTCTCATGACATTTCTAACATTGCCCACAATTATCAACTTTCTAAGTCTTTCTAAACAGGAGAAATCGCAAAACATAGTCATTTCTTCATTGGCGTCCAAAAACAACGCTTTTTTACACTCCGATCTCCCTTTCTCTTGGAAACAATGACTTACATCAATTCTTTTACATAATTCTTGTTTCTCATGACATTTCTAACATTGCCCACAATTATCAACTTTCTAAGTCTTTCTAAACAGGAGAAATCGCAAAACATAGTCATTTCTTCATTGGCGTCCAAAAACAACGCTTTTTTACACTCCGATCTCCCTTTCTCTTGGAAACAATGACTTACATCAATTCTTTTACATAATTCTTGTTTCTCATGACATTTCTAACATTGCCCACAATTATCAACTTTCTAAGTCTTTCTAAACAGGAGAAATCGCAAAACATAGTCATTTCTTCATTGGCGTCCAAAAACAACGCTTTTTTACACTCCGATCTCCCTTTCTCTTGGAAACAATGACTTACATCAATTCTTTTACATAATTCTTGTTTCTCATGACATTTCTAACATTGCCCACAATTATCAACTTTCTAAGTCTTTCTAAACAGGAGAAATCGCAAAACATAGTCATTTCTTCATTGGCGTCCAAAAACAACGCTTTTTTACACTCCGATCTCCCTTTCTCTTGGAAACAATGACTTACATCAATTCTTTTACATAATTCTTGTTTCTCATGACATTTCTAACATTGCCCACAATTATCAACTTTCTAAGTCTTTCTAAACAGGAGAAATCGCAAAACATAGTCATTTCTTCATTGGCGTCCAAAAACAACGCTTTTTTACACTCCGATCTCCCTTTCTCTTGGAAACAATGACTTACATCAATTCTTTTACATAATTCTTGTTTCTCATGACATTTCTAACATTGCCCACAATTATCAACTTTCTAAGTCTTTCTAAACAGGAGAAATCGCAAAACATAGTCATTTCTTCATTGGCGTCCAAAAACAACGCTTTTTTACACTCCGATCTCCCTTTCTCTTGGAAACAATGACTTACATCAATTCTTTTACATAATTCTTGTTTCTCATGACATTTCTAACATTGCCCACAATTATCAACTTTCTAAGTCTTTCTAAACAGGAGAAATCGCAAAACATAGTCATTTCTTCATTGGCGTCCAAAAACAACGCTTTTTTACACTCCGATCTCCCTTTCTCTTGGAAACAATGACTTACATCAATTCTTTTACATAATTCTTGTTTCTCATGACATTTCTAACATTGCCCACAATTATCAACTTTCTAAGTCTTTCTAAACAGGAGAAATCGCAAAACATAGTCATTTCTTCATTGGCGTCCAAAAACAACGCTTTTTTACACTCCGATCTCCCTTTCTCTTGGAAACAATGACTTACATCAATTCTTTTACATAATTCTTGTTTCTCATGACATTTCTAACATTGCCCACAATTATCAACTTTCTAAGTCTTTCTAAACAGGAGAAATCGCAAAACATAGTCATTTCTTCATTGGCGTCCAAAAACAACGCTTTTTTACACTCCGATCTCCCTTTCTCTTGGAAACAATGACTTACATCAATTCTTTTACATAATTCTTGTTTCTCATGACATTTCTAACATTGCCCACAATTATCAACTTTCTAAGTCTTTCTAAACAGGAGAAATCGCAAAACATAGTCATTTCTTCATTGGCGTCCAAAAACAACGCTTTTTTACACTCCGATCTCCCTTTCTCTTGGAAACAATGACTTACATCAATTCTTTTACATAATTCTTGTTTCTCATGACATTTCTAACATTGCCCACAATTATCAACTTTCTAAGTCTTTCTAAACAGGAGAAATCGCAAAACATAGTCATTTCTTCATTGGCGTCCAAAAACAACGCTTTTTTACACTCCGATCTCCCTTTCTCTTGGAAACAATGACTTACATCAATTCTTTTACATAATTCTTGTTTCTCATGACATTTCTAACATTGCCCACAATTATCAACTTTCTAAGTCTTTCTAAACAGGAGAAATCGCAAAACATAGTCATTTCTTCATTGGCGTCCAAAAACAACGCTTTTTTACACTCCGATCTCCCTTTCTCTTGGAAACAATGACTTACATCAATTCTTTTACATAATTCTTGTTTCTCATGACATTTCTAACATTGCCCACAATTATCAACTTTCTAAGTCTTTCTAAACAGGAGAAATCGCAAAACATAGTCATTTCTTCATTGGCGTCCAAAAACAACGCTTTTTTACACTCCGATCTCCCTTTCTCTTGGAAACAATGACTTACATCAATTCTTTTACATAATTCTTGTTTCTCATGACATTTCTAACATTGCCCACAATTATCAACTTTCTAAGTCTTTCTAAACAGGAGAAATCGCAAAACATAGTCATTTCTTCATTGGCGTCCAAAAACAACGCTTTTTTACACTCCGATCTCCCTTTCTCTTGGAAACAATGACTTACATCAATTCTTTTACATAATTCTTGTTTCTCATGACATTTCTAACATTGCCCACAATTATCAACTTTCTAAGTCTTTCTAAACAGGAGAAATCGCAAAACATAGTCATTTCTTCATTGGCGTCCAAAAACAACGCTTTTTTACACTCCGATCTCCCTTTCTCTTGGAAACAATGACTTACATCAATTCTTTTACATAATTCTTGTTTCTCATGACATTTCTAACATTGCCCACAATTATCAACTTTCTAAGTCTTTCTAAACAGGAGAAATCGCAAAACATAGTCATTTCTTCATTGGCGTCCAAAAACAACGCTTTTTTACACTCCGATCTCCCTTTCTCTTGGAAACAATGACTTACATCAATTCTTTTACATAATTCTTGTTTCTCATGACATTTCTAACATTGCCCACAATTATCAACTTTCTAAGTCTTTCTAAACAGGAGAAATCGCAAAACATAGTCATTTCTTCATTGGCGTCCAAAAACAACGCTTTTTTACACTCCGATCTCCCTTTCTCTTGGAAACAATGACTTACATCAATTCTTTTACATAATTCTTGTTTCTCATGACATTTCTAACATTGCCCACAATTATCAACTTTCTAAGTCTTTCTAAACAGGAGAAATCGCAAAACATAGTCATTTCTTCATTGGCGTCCAAAAACAACGCTTTTTTACACTCCGATCTCCCTTTCTCTTGGAAACAATGACTTACATCAATTCTTTTACATAATTCTTGTTTCTCATGACATTTCTAACATTGCCCACAATTATCAACTTTCTAAGTCTTTCTAAACAGGAGAAATCGCAAAACATAGTCATTTCTTCATTGGCGTCCAAAAACAACGCTTTTTTACACTCCGATCTCCCTTTCTCTTGGAAACAATGACTTACATCAATTCTTTTACATAATTCTTGTTTCTCATGACATTTCTAACATTGCCCACAATTATCATCTTTCTAAGTCTTTCTAAACAGGAGAAATCGCAAAACATAGTCATTTCTTCATTGGCGTCCAAAAACAACGCTTTTTTACACTCCGATCTCCCTTTCTCTTGGAAACAATGACTTACATCAATTCTTTTACATAATTCTTGTTTCTCATGACATTTCTAACATTGCCCACAATTATCAACTTTCTAAGTCTTTCTAAACAGGAGAAATCGCAAAACATAGTCATTTCTTCATTGGCGTCCAAAAACAACGCTTTTTTACACTCCGATCTCCCTTTCTCTTGGAAACAATGACTTACATCAATTCTTTTACATAATTCTTGTTTCTCATGACATTTCTAACATTGCCCACAATTATCAACTTTCTAAGTCTTTCTAAACAGGAGAAATCGCAAAACATAGTCATTTCTTCATTGGCGTCCAAAAACAACGCTTTTTTACACTCCGATCTCCCTTTCTCTTGGAAACAATGACTTACATCAATTCTTTTACATAATTCTTGTTTCTCATGACATTTCTAACATTGCCCACAATTATCAACTTTCTAAGTCTTTCTAAACAGGAGAAATCGCAAAACATAGTCATTTCTTCATTGGCGTCCAAAAACAACGCTTTTTTACACTCCGATCTCCCTTTCTCTTGGAAACAATGACTTACATCAATTCTTTTACATAATTCTTGTTTCTCATGACATTTCTAACATTGCCCACAATTATCAACTTTCTAAGTCTTTCTAAACAGGAGAAATCGCAAAACATAGTCATTTCTTCATTGGCGTCCAAAAACAACGCTTTTTTACACTCCGATCTCCCTTTCTCTTGGAAACAATGACTTACATCAATTCTTTTACATAATTCTTGTTTCTCATGACATTTCTAACATTGCCCACAATTATCAACTTTCTAAGTCTTTCTAAACAGGAGAAATCGCAAAACATAGTCATTTCTTCATTGGCGTCCAAAAACAACGCTTTTTTACACTCCGATCTCCCTTTCTCTTGGAAACAATGACTTACATCAATTCTTTTACATAATTCTTGTTTCTCATGACATTTCTAACATTGCCCACAATTATCAACTTTCTAAGTCTTTCTAAACAGGAGAAATCGCAAAACATAGTCATTTCTTCATTGGCGTCCAAAAACAACGCTTTTTTACACTCCGATCTCCCTTTCTCTTGGAAACAATGACTTACATCAATTCTTTTACATAATTCTTGTTTCTCATGACATTTCTAACATTGCCCACAATTATCAACTTTCTAAGTCTTTCTAAACAGGAGAAATCGCAAAACATAGTCATTTCTTCATTGGCGTCCAAAAACAACGCTTTTTTACACTCCGATCTCCCTTTCTCTTGGAAACAATGACTTACATCAATTCTTTTACATAATTCTTGTTTCTCATGACATTTCTAACATTGCCCACAATTATCAACTTTCTAAGTCTTTCTAAACAGGAGAAATCGCAAAACATAGTCATTTCTTCATTGGCGTCCAAAAACAACGCTTTTTTACACTCCGATCTCCCTTTCTCTTGGAAACAATGACTTACATCAATTCTTTTACATAATTCTTGTTTCTCATGACATTTCTAACATTGCCCACAATTATCAACTTTCTAAGTCTTTCTAAACAGGAGAAATCGCAAAACATAGTCATTTCTTCATTGGCGTCCCAAAAACAACGCTTTTTTACACTCCGATCTCCCTTTCTCTTGGAAACAATGACTTACATCAATTCTTTTACATAATTCTTGTTTCTCATGACATTTCTAACATTGCCCACAATTATCAACTTTCTAAGTCTTTCTAAACAGGAGAAATCGCAAAACATAGTCATTTCTTCATTGGCGTCCAAAAACAACGCTTTTTTACACTCCGATCTCCCTTTCTCTTGGAAACAATGACTTACATCAATTCTTTTACATAATTCTTGTTTCTCATGACATTTCTAACATTGCCCACAATTATCAACTTTCTAAGTCTTTCTAAACAGGAGAAATCGCAAAACATAGTCATTTCTTCATTGGCGTCCAAAAACAACGCTTTTTTTACACTCCGATCTCCCTTTCTCTTGGAAACAATGACTTACATCAATTCTTTTACATAATTCTTGTTTCTCATGACATTTCTAACATTGCCCACAATTATCAACTTTCTAAGTCTTTCTAAACAGGAGAAATCGCAAAACATAGTCATTTCTTCATTGGCGTCCAAAAACAACGCTTTTTTACACTCCGATCTCCCTTTCTCTTGGAAACAATGACTTACATCAATTCTTTTACATAATTCTTGTTTCTCATGACATTTCTAACATTGCCCACAATTATCAACTTTCTAAGTCTTTCTAAACAGGAGAAATCGCAAAACATAGTCATTTCTTCATTGGCGTCCCAAAAACAACGCTTTTTTACACTCCGATCTCCCTTTCTCTTGGAAACAATGACTTACATCAATTCTTTTACATAATTCTTGTTTCTCATGACATTTCTAACATTGCCCACAATTATCAACTTTCTAAGTCTTTCTAAACAGGAGAAATCGCAAAACATAGTCATTTCTTCATTGGCGTCCAAAAACAACGCTTTTTTACACTCCGATCTCCCTTTCTCTTGGAAACAATGACTTACATCAATTCTTTTACATAATTCTTGTTTCTCATGACATTTCTAACATTGCCCACAATTATCAACTTTCTAAGTCTTTCTAAACAGGAGAAATCGCAAAACATAGTCATTTCTTCATTGGCGTCCAAAAACAACGCTTTTTTACACTCCGATCTCCCTTTCTCTTGGAAACAATGACTTACATCAATTCTTTTACATAATTCTTGTTTCTCATGACATTTCTAACATTGCCCACAATTATCAACTTTCTAAGTCTTTCTAAACAGGAGAAATCGCAAAACATAGTCATTTCTTCATTGGCGTCCAAAAACAACGCTTTTTTACACTCCGATCTCCCTTTCTCTTGGAAACAATGACTTACATCAATTCTTTTACATAATTCTTGTTTCTCATGACATTTCTAACATTGCCCACAATTATCAACTTTCTAAGTCTTTCTAAACAGGAGAAATCGCAAAACATAGTCATTTCTTCATTGGCGTCCAAAAACAACGCTTTTTTACACTCCGATCTCCCTTTCTCTTGGAAACAATGACTTACATCAATTCTTTTACATAATTCTTGTTTCTCATGACATTTCTAACATTGCCCACAATTATCAACTTTCTAAGTCTTTCTAAACAGGAGAAATCGCAAAACATAGTCATTTCTTCATTGGCGTCCAAAAACAACGCTTTTTTACACTCCGATCTCCCTTTCTCTTGGAAACAATGACTTACATCAATTCTTTTACATAATGACATTTCTAACATTGCCCACAATTATCAACTTTCTAAGTCTTTCTAAACAGGAGAAATCGCAAAACATAGTCATTTCTTCATTGGCGTCCAAAAACAACGCTTTTTTACACTCCGATCTCCCTTTCTCTTGGAAACAATGACTTACATCAATTCTTTTACATAATTCTTGTTTCTCATGACATTTCTAACATTGCCCACAATTATCAACTTTCTAAGTCTTTCTAAACAGGAGAAATCGCAAAACATAGTCATTTCTTCATTGGCGTCCAAAAACAACGCTTTTTTACACTCCGATCTCCCTTTCTCTTGGAAACAATGACTTACATCAATTCTTTTACATAATTCTTGTTTCTCATGACATTTCTAACATTGCCCACAATTATCAACTTTCTAAGTCTTTCTAAACAGGAGAAATCGCAAAACATAGTCATTTCTTCATTGGCGTCCAAAAACAACGCTTTTTTACACTCCGATCTCCCTTTCTCTTGGAAACAATGACTTACATCAATTCTTTTACATAATTCTTGTTTCTCATGACATTTCTAACATTGCCCACAATTATCAACTTTCTAAGTCTTTCTAAACAGGAGAAATCGCAAAACATAGTCATTTCTTCATTGGCGTCCAAAAACAACGCTTTTTTACACTCCGATCTCCCTTTCTCTTGGAAACAATGACTTACATCAATTCTTTTACATAATTCTTGTTTCTCATGACATTTCTAACATTGCCCACAATTATCAACTTTCTAAGTCTTTCTAAACAGGAGAAATCGCAAAACATAGTCATTTCTTCATTGGCGTCCAAAAACAACGCTTTTTTACACTCCGATCTCCCTTTCTCTTGGAAACAATGACTTACATCAATTCTTTTACATAATTCTTGTTTCTCATGACATTTCTAACATTGCCCACAATTATCAACTTTCTAAGTCTTTCTAAACAGGAGAAATCGCAAAACATAGTCATTTCTTCATTGGCGTCCAAAAACAACGCTTTTTTACACTCCGATCTCCCTTTCTCTTGGAAACAATGACTTACATCAATTCTTTTACATAATTCTTGTTTCTCATGACATTTCTAACATTGCCCACAATTATCAACTTTCTAAGTCTTTCTAAACAGGAGAAATCGCAAAACATAGTCATTTCTTCATTGGCGTCCAAAAACAACGCTTTTTTACACTCCGATCTCCCTTTCTCTTGGAAACAATGACTTACATCAATTCTTTTACATAATTCTTGTTTCTCATGACATTTCTAACATTGCCCACAATTATCAACTTTCTAAGTCTTTCTAAACAGGAGAAATCGCAAAACATAGTCATTTCTTCATTGGCGTCCAAAAACAACGCTTTTTTACACTCCGATCTCCCTTTCTCTTGGAAACAATGACTTACATCAATTCTTTTACATAATTCTTGTTTCTCATGACATTTCTAACATTGCCCACAATTATCAACTTTCTAAGTCTTTCTAAACAGGAGAAATCGCAAAACATAGTCATTTCTTCATTGGCGTCCAAAAACAACGCTTTTTTACACTCCGATCTCCCTTTCTCTTGGAAACAATGACTTACATCAATTCTTTTACATAATTCTTGTTTCTCATGACATTTCTAACATTGCCCACAATTATCAACTTTCTAAGTCTTTCTAAACAGGAGAAATCGCAAAACATAGTCATTTCTTCATTGGCGTCCAAAAACAACGCTTTTTTACACTCCGATCTCCCTTTCTCTTGGAAACAATGACTTACATCAATTCTTTTACATAATTCTTGTTTCTCATGACATTTCTAACATTGCCCACAATTATCAACTTTCTAAGTCTTTCTAAACAGGAGAAATCGCAAAACATAGTCATTTCTTCATTGGCGTCCAAAAACAACGCTTTTTTACACTCCGATCTCCCTTTCTCTTGGAAACAATGACTTACATCAATTCTTTTACATAATTCTTGTTTCTCATGACATTTCTAACATTGCCCACAATTATCAACTTTCTAAGTCTTTCTAAACAGGAGAAATCGCAAAACATAGTCATTTCTTCATTGGCGTCCAAAAACAACGCTTTTTTACACTCCGATCTCCCTTTCTCTTGGAAACAATGACTTACATCAATTCTTTTACATAATTCTTGTTTCTCATGACATTTCTAACATTGCCCACAATTATCAACTTTCTAAGTCTTTCTAAACAGGAGAAATCGCAAAACATAGTCATTTCTTCATTGGCGTCCAAAAACAACGCTTTTTTACACTCCGATCTCCCTTTCTCTTGGAAACAATGACTTACATCAATTCTTTTACATAATTCTTGTTTCTCATGACATTTCTAACATTGCCCACAATTATCAACTTTCTAAGTCTTTCTAAACAGGAGAAATCGCAAAACATAGTCATTTCTTCATTGGCGTCCAAAAACAACGCTTTTTTACACTCCGATCTCCCTTTCTCTTGGAAACAATGACTTACATCAATTCTTTTACATAATTCTTGTTTCTCATGACATTTCTAACATTGCCCACAATTATCAACTTTCTAAGTCTTTCTAAACAGGAGAAATCGCAAAACATAGTCATTTCTTCATTGGCGTCCAAAAACAACGCTTTTTTACACTCCGATCTCCCTTTCTCTTGGAAACAATGACTTACATCAATTCTTTTACATAATTCTTGTTTCTCATGACATTTCTAACATTGCCCACAATTATCAACTTTCTAAGTCTTTCTAAACAGGAGAAATCGCAAAACATAGTCATTTCTTCATTGGCGTCCAAAAACAACGCTTTTTTACACTCCGATCTCCCTTTCTCTTGGAAACAATGACTTACATCAATTCTTTTACATAATTCTTGTTTCTCATGACATTTCTAACATTGCCCACAATTATCAACTTTCTAAGTCTTTCTAAACAGGAGAAATCGCAAAACATAGTCATTTCTTCATTGGCGTCCAAAAACAACGCTTTTTTACACTCCGATCTCCCTTTCTCTTGGAAACAATGACTTACATCAATTCTTTTACATAATTCTTGTTTCTCATGACATTTCTAACATTGCCCACAATTATCAACTTTCTAAGTCTTTCTAAACAGGAGAAATCGCAAAACATAGTCATTTCTTCATTGGCGTCCAAAAACAACGCTTTTTTACACTCCGATCTCCCTTTCTCTTGGAAACAATGACTTACATCAATTCTTTTACATAATTCTTGTTTCTCATGACATTTCTAACATTGCCCACAATTATCAACTTTCTAAGTCTTTCTAAACAGGAGAAATCGCAAAACATAGTCATTTCTTCATTGGCGTCCAAAAACAACGCTTTTTTACACTCCGATCTCCCTTTCTCTTGGAAACAATGACTTACATCAATTCTTTTACATAATTCTTGTTTCTCATGACATTTCTAACATTGCCCACAATTATCAACTTTCTAAGTCTTTCTAAACAGGAGAAATCGCAAAACATAGTCATTTCTTCATTGGCGTCCAAAAACAACGCTTTTTTACACTCCGATCTCCCTTTCTCTTGGAAACAATGACTTACATCAATTCTTTTACATAATTCTTGTTTCTCATGACATTTCTAACATTGCCCACAATTATCAACTTTCTAAGTCTTTCTAAACAGGAGAAATCGCAAAACATAGTCATTTCTTCATTGGCGTCCAAAAACAACGCTTTTTTACACTCCGATCTCCCTTTCTCTTGGAAACAATGACTTACATCAATTCTTTTACATAATTCTTGTTTCTCATGACATTTCTAACATTGCCCACAATTATCAACTTTCTAAGTCTTTCTAAACAGGAGAAATCGCAAAACATAGTCATTTCTTCATTGGCGTCCAAAAACAACGCTTTTTTACACTCCGATCTCCCTTTCTCTTGGAAACAATGACTTACATCAATTCTTTTACATAATTCTTGTTTCTCATGACATTTCTAACATTGCCCACAATTATCAACTTTCTAAGTCTTTCTAAACAGGAGAAATCGCAAAACATAGTCATTTCTTCATTGGCGTCCAAAAACAACGCTTTTTTACACTCCGATCTCCCTTTCTCTTGGAAACAATGACTTACATCAATTCTTTTACATAATTCTTGTTTCTCATGACATTTCTAACATTGCCCACAATTATCAACTTTCTAAGTCTTTCTAAACAGGAGAAATCGCAAAACATAGTCATTTCTTCATTGGCGTCCAAAAACAACGCTTTTTTACACTCCGATCTCCCTTTCTCTTGGAAACAATGACTTACATCAATTCTTTTACATAATTCTTGTTTCTCATGACATTTCTAACATTGCCCACAATTATCAACTTTCTAAGTCTTTCTAAACAGGAGAAATCGCAAAACATAGTCATTTCTTCATTGGCGTCCAAAAACAACGCTTTTTTACACTCCGATCTCCCTTTCTCTTGGAAACAATGACTTACATCAATTCTTTTACATAATTCTTGTTTCTCATGACATTTCTAACATTGCCCACAATTATCAACTTTCTAAGTCTTTCTAAACAGGAGAAATCGCAAAACATAGTCATTTCTTCATTGGCGTCCAAAAACAACGCTTTTTTACACTCCGATCTCCCTTTCTCTTGGAAACAATGACTTACATCAATTCTTTTACATAATTCTTGTTTCTCATGACATTTCTAACATTGCCCACAATTATCAACTTTCTAAGTCTTTCTAAACAGGAGAAATCGCAAAACATAGTCATTTCTTCATTGGCGTCCAAAAACAACGCTTTTTTACACTCCGATCTCCCTTTCTCTTGGAAACAATGACTTACATCAATTCTTTTACATAATTCTTGTTTCTCATGACATTTCTAACATTGCCCACAATTATCAACTTTCTAAGTCTTTCTAAACAGGAGAAATCGCAAAACATAGTCATTTCTTCATTGGCGTCCAAAAACAACGCTTTTTTACACTCCGATCTCCCTTTCTCTTGGAAACAATGACTTACATCAATTCTTTTACATAATTCTTGTTTCTCATGACATTTCTAACATTGCCCACAATTATCAACTTTCTAAGTCTTTCTAAACAGGAGAAATCGCAAAACATAGTCATTTCTTCATTGGCGTCCAAAAACAACGCTTTTTTACACTCCGATCTCCCTTTCTCTTGGAAACAATGACTTACATCAATTCTTTTACATAATTCTTGTTTCTCATGACATTTCTAACATTGCCCACAATTATCAACTTTCTAAGTCTTTCTAAACAGGAGAAATCGCAAAACATAGTCATTTCTTCATTGGCGTCCAAAAACAACGCTTTTTTACACTCCGATCTCCCTTTCTCTTGGAAACAATGACTTACATCAATTCTTTTACATAATTCTTGTTTCTCATGACATTTCTAACATTGCCCACAATTATCAACTTTCTAAGTCTTTCTAAACAGGAGAAATCGCAAAACATAGTCATTTCTTCATTGGCGTCCAAAAACAACGCTTTTTTACACTCCGATCTCCCTTTCTCTTGGAAACAATGACTTACATCAATTCTTTTACATAATTCTTGTTTCTCATGACATTTCTAACATTGCCCACAATTATCAACTTTCTAAGTCTTTCTAAACAGGAGAAATCGCAAAACATAGTCATTTCTTCATTGGCGTCCAAAAACAACGCTTTTTTACACTCCGATCTCCCTTTCTCTTGGAAACAATGACTTACATCAATTCTTTTACATAATTCTTGTTTCTCATGACATTTCTAACATTGCCCACAATTATCAACTTTCTAAGTCTTTCTAAACAGGAGAAATCGCAAAACATAGTCATTTCTTCATTGGCGTCCAAAAACAACGCTTTTTTACACTCCGATCTCCCTTTCTCTTGGAAACAATGACTTACATCAATTCTTTTACATAATTCTTGTTTCTCATGACATTTCTAACATTGCCCACAATTATCAACTTTCTAAGTCTTTCTAAACAGGAGAAATCGCAAAACATAGTCATTTCTTCATTGGCGTCCAAAAACAACGCTTTTTTACACTCCGATCTCCCTTTCTCTTGGAAACAATGACTTACATCAATTCTTTTACATAATTCTTGTTTCTCATGACATTTCTAACATTGCCCACAATTATCAACTTTCTAAGTCTTTCTAAACAGGAGAAATCGCAAAACATAGTCATTTCTTCATTGGCGTCCAAAAACAACGCTTTTTTACACTCCGATCTCCCTTTCTCTTGGAAACAATGACTTACATCAATTCTTTTACATAATTCTTGTTTCTCATGACATTTCTAACATTGCCCACAATTATCAACTTTCTAAGTCTTTCTAAACAGGAGAAATCGCAAAACATAGTCATTTCTTCATTGGCGTCCAAAAACAACGCTTTTTTACACTCCGATCTCCCTTTCTCTTGGAAACAATGACTTACATCAATTCTTTTACATAATTCTTGTTTCTCATGACATTTCTAACATTGCCCACAATTATCAACTTTCTAAGTCTTTCTAAACAGGAGAAATCGCAAAACATAGTCATTTCTTCATTGGCGTCCAAAAACAACGCTTTTTTACACTCCGATCTCCCTTTCTCTTGGAAACAATGACTTACATCAATTCTTTTACATAATTCTTGTTTCTCATGACATTTCTAACATTGCCCACAATTATCAACTTTCTAAGTCTTTCTAAACAGGAGAAATCGCAAAACATAGTCATTTCTTCATTGGCGTCCAAAAACAACGCTTTTTTACACTCCGATCTCCCTTTCTCTTGGAAACAATGACTTACATCAATTCTTTTACATAATTCTTGTTTCTCATGACATTTCTAACATTGCCCACAATTATCAACTTTCTAAGTCTTTCTAAACAGGAGAAATCGCAAAACATAGTCATTTCTTCATTGGCGTCCAAAAACAACGCTTTTTTACACTCCGATCTCCCTTTCTCTTGGAAACAATGACTTACATCAATTCTTTTACATAATTCTTGTTTCTCATGACATTTCTAACATTGCCCACAATTATCAACTTTCTAAGTCTTTCTAAACAGGAGAAATCGCAAAACATAGTCATTTCTTCATTGGCGTCCAAAAACAACGCTTTTTTACACTCCGATCTCCCTTTCTCTTGGAAACAATGACTTACATCAATTCTTTTACATAATTCTTGTTTCTCATGACATTTCTAACATTGCCCACAATTATCAACTTTCTAAGTCTTTCTAAACGAGGAGAAATCGCAAAACATAGTCATTTCTTCATTGGCGTCCAAAAACAACGCTTTTTTACACTCCGATCTCCCTTTCTCTTGGAAACAATGACTTACATCAATTCTTTTACATAATTCTTGTTTCTCATGACATTTCTAACATTGCCCACAATTATCAACTTTCTAAGTCTTTCTAAACAGGAGAAATCGCAAAACATAGTCATTTCTTCATTGGCGTCCAAAAACAACGCTTTTTTACACTCCGATCTCCCTTTCTCTTGGAAACAATGACTTACATCAATTCTTTTACATAATTCTTGTTTCTCATGACATTTCTAACATTGCCCACAATTATCAACTTTCTAAGTCTTTCTAAACAGGAGAAATCGCAAAACATAGTCATTTCTTCATTGGCGTCCAAAAACAACGCTTTTTTACACTCCGATCTCCCTTTCTCTTGGAAACAATGACTTACATCAATTCTTTTACATAATTCTTGTTTCTCATGACATTTCTAACATTGCCCACAATTATCAACTTTCTAAGTCTTTCTAAACAGGAGAAATCGCAAAACATAGTCATTTCTTCATTGGCGTCCAAAAACAACGCTTTTTTACACTCCGATCTCCCTTTCTCTTGGAAACAATGACTTACATCAATTCTTTTACATAATTCTTGTTTCTCATGACATTTCTAACATTGCCCACAATTATCAACTTTCTAAGTCTTTCTAAACAGGAGAAATCGCAAAACATAGTCATTTCTTCATTGGCGTCCAAAAACAACGCTTTTTTACACTCCGATCTCCCTTTCTCTTGGAAACAATGACTTACATCAATTCTTTTACATAATTCTTGTTTCTCATGACATTTCTAACATTGCCCACAATTATCAACTTTCTAAGTCTTTCTAAACAGGAGAAATCGCAAAACATAGTCATTTCTTCATTGGCGTCCAAAAACAACGCTTTTTTACACTCCGATCTCCCTTTCTCTTGGAAACAATGACTTACATCAATTCTTTTACATAATTCTTGTTTCTCATGACATTTCTAACATTGCCCACAATTATCAACTTTCTAAGTCTTTCTAAACAGGAGAAATCGCAAAACATAGTCATTTCTTCATTGGCGTCCAAAAACAACGCTTTTTTACACTCCGATCTCCCTTTCTCTTGGAAACAATGACTTACATCAATTCTTTTACATAATTCTTGTTTCTCATGACATTTCTAACATTGCCCACAATTATCAACTTTCTAAGTCTTTCTAAACAGGAGAAATCGCAAAACATAGTCATTTCTTCATTGGCGTCCAAAAACAACGCTTTTTTACACTCCGATCTCCCTTTCTCTTGGAAACAATGACTTACATCAATTCTTTTACATAATTCTTGTTTCTCATGACATTTCTAACATTGCCCACAATTATCAACTTTCTAAGTCTTTCTAAACAGGAGAAATCGCAAAACATAGTCATTTCTTCATTGGCGTCCAAAAACAACGCTTTTTTACACTCCGATCTCCCTTTCTCTTGGAAACAATGACTTACATCAATTCTTTTACATAATTCTTGTTTCTCATGACATTTCTAACATTGCCCACAATTATCAACTTTCTAAGTCTTTCTAAACAGGAGAAATCGCAAAACATAGTCATTTCTTCATTGGCGTCCAAAAACAACGCTTTTTTACACTCCGATCTCCCTTTCTCTTGGAAACAATGACTTACATCAATTCTTTTACATAATTCTTGTTTCTCATGACATTTCTAACATTGCCCACAATTATCAACTTTCTAAGTCTTTCTAAACAGGAGAAATCGCAAAACATAGTCATTTCTTCATTGGCGTCCAAAAACAACGCTTTTTTACACTCCGATCTCCCTTTCTCTTGGAAACAATGACTTACATCAATTCTTTTACATAATTCTTGTTTCTCATGACATTTCTAACATTGCCCACAATTATCAACTTTCTAAGTCTTTCTAAACAGGAGAAATCGCAAAACATAGTCATTTCTTCATTGGCGTCCAAAAACAACGCTTTTTTACACTCCGATCTCCCTTTCTCTTGGAAACAATGACTTACATCAATTCTTTTACATAATTCTTGTTTCTCATGACATTTCTAACATTGCCCACAATTATCAACTTTCTAAGTCTTTCTAAACAGGAGAAATCGCAAAACATAGTCATTTCTTCATTGGCGTCCAAAAACAACGCTTTTTTACACTCCGATCTCCCTTTCTCTTGGAAACAATGACTTACATCAATTCTTTTACATAATTCTTGTTTCTCATGACATTTCTAACATTGCCCACAATTATCAACTTTCTAAGTCTTTCTAAACAGGAGAAATCGCAAAACATAGTCATTTCTTCATTGGCGTCCAAAAACAACGCTTTTTTACACTCCGATCTCCCTTTCTCTTGGAAACAATGACTTACATCAATTCTTTTACATAATTCTTGTTTCTCATGACATTTCTAACATTGCCCACAATTATCAACTTTCTAAGTCTTTCTAAACAGGAGAAATCGCAAAACATAGTCATTTCTTCATTGGCGTCCAAAAACAACGCTTTTTTACACTCCGATCTCCCTTTCTCTTGGAAACAATGACTTACATCAATTCTTTTACATAATTCTTGTTTCTCATGACATTTCTAACATTGCCCACAATTATCAACTTTCTAAGTCTTTCTAAACAGGAGAAATCGCAAAACATAGTCATTTCTTCATTGGCGTCCAAAAACAACGCTTTTTTACACTCCGATCTCCCTTTCTCTTGGAAACAATGACTTACATCAATTCTTTTACATAATTCTTGTTTCTCATGACATTTCTAACATTGCCCACAATTATCAACTTTCTAAGTCTTTCTAAACAGGAGAAATCGCAAAACATAGTCATTTCTTCATTGGCGTCCAAAAACAACGCTTTTTTACACTCCGATCTCCCTTTCTCTTGGAAACAATGACTTACATCAATTCTTTTACATAATTCTTGTTTCTCATGACATTTCTAACATTGCCCACAATTATCAACTTTCTAAGTCTTTCTAAACAGGAGAAATCGCAAAACATAGTCATTTCTTCATTGGCGTCCAAAAACAACGCTTTTTTACACTCCGATCTCCCTTTCTCTTGGAAACAATGACTTACATCAATTCTTTTACATAATTCTTGTTTCTCATGACATTTCTAACATTGCCCACAATTATCAACTTTCTAAGTCTTTCTAAACAGGAGAAATCGCAAAACATAGTCATTTCTTCATTGGCGTCCAAAAACAACGCTTTTTTACACTCCGATCTCCCTTTCTCTTGGAAACAATGACTTACATCAATTCTTTTACATAATTCTTGTTTCTCATGACATTTCTAACATTGCCCACAATTATCAACTTTCTAAGTCTTTCTAAACAGGAGAAATCGCAAAACATAGTCATTTCTTCATTGGCGTCCAAAAACAACGCTTTTTTACACTCCGATCTCCCTTTCTCTTGGAAACAATGACTTACATCAATTCTTTTACATAATTCTTGTTTCTCATGACATTTCTAACATTGCCCACAATTATCAACTTTCTAAGTCTTTCTAAACAGGAGAAATCGCAAAACATAGTCATTTCTTCATTGGCGTCCAAAAACAACGCTTTTTTACACTCCGATCTCCCTTTCTCTTGGAAACAATGACTTACATCAATTCTTTTACATAATTCTTGTTTCTCATGACATTTCTAACATTGCCCACAATTATCAACTTTCTAAGTCTTTCTAAACAGGAGAAATCGCAAAACATAGTCATTTCTTCATTGGCGTCCAAAAACAACGCTTTTTTACACTCCGATCTCCCTTTCTCTTGGAAACAATGACTTACATCAATTCTTTTACATAATTCTTGTTTCTCATGACATTTCTAACATTGCCCACAATTATCAACTTTCTAAGTCTTTCTAAACAGGAGAAATCGCAAAACATAGTCATTTCTTCATTGGCGTCCAAAAACAACGCTTTTTTACACTCCGATCTCCCTTTCTCTTGGAAACAATGACTTACATCAATTCTTTTACATAATTCTTGTTTCTCATGACATTTCTAACATTGCCCACAATTATCAACTTTCTAAGTCTTTCTGAGCAAGAGAAATCGCAAAACAGTCATTTCTTCATTGCCGTCCAAAAACAACGCTTTTTTACACTCCGGTCTCCCTTTCTCTTGGAAACAATGACTTACATCAATTCTTTTACATAATTCTTGTTTCTCATGACATTTCTAACATTGCCCACAATTATCAACTTTCTAAGTCTTTCTGAGCAGGAGAAAATCGCAAAACATAGTCATTTCTTCATTGCGTCCAAAAACAACGCTTTTTTACACTCCTGTCTCCCTTTCTCTTGGAAACAATGACTTACATCAATTCTTTTACATAATTCTTGTTTCTCATGACATTTCTAACATTGCCCACAATTATCAACTTTCTAAGTCTTTCTGAGCAAGAGAAATCGCAAAACAGTCATTTCTTCATTGCCGTCCAAAAACAACGCTTTTTTACAATCCTGTCTCCCTTTCTCTTGGAAACAATGACTTACATCAATTCTTTTACATAATTCTTGTTTCTCATGACATTTCTAACATTGCCCACAATTATCAACTTTCTAAGTCTTTCTGAGCAAGAGAAATCGCAAAACAGTCATTTCTTCATTGGCGTCCAAAAACAACGCTTTTTTACACTCCGGTCTCCCTTTCTCTTGGAAACAATGACTTACATCAATTCTTTTACATAATTCTTGTTTCTCATGACATTTCTTACATTGCCCACAATTATCAACTTTCTAAGTCTTTCTGAGCAGGAGAAATCGCAAAACAAGTCATTTCTTCATTGCCGTCCAAAAACAACGCTTTTTTACACTCCGGTCTCCCTTTCTCTTGGAAACAATGACTTACATCAATTCTTTTACATAATTCTTGTTTCTCATGACATTTCTAACATTGCCCACAATTATCAACTTTCTAAGTCTTTCTGAGCAAGAGAAATCGCAAAACATAGTCATTTCTTCATTGCCGTCCAAAAACAACACTTTTTTACACTCCGGTCTCCCTTTCTCTTGGAAACAATGACTTACATCAATTCTTTTACATAATTCTTGTTTCTCATGACATTTCTAACATTGCCCACAATTATCAACTTTCTAAGTCTTTCTGAGCAGGAGAAATCGCAAAACATAGTCATTTCTTCATTGGCGTCCAAAAACAACGCTTTTTTACACTCCTGTCTCCCTTTCTCTTGGAAACAATGACTTACATCAATTCTTTTACATAATTCTTGTTTCTCATGACATTTCTAACATTGCCCACAATTATCAACTTTCTAAGTCTTTCTGAGCAAGAGAAATCGCAAAACATAGTCATTTCTTCATTGGCGTCCAAAAACAACGCTTTTTTACACTCCTGTCTCCCTTTCTCTTGGAAACAATGACTTACATCAATTCTTTTACATAATTCTTGTTTCTCATGACATTTCTAACATTGCCCACAATTATCAACTTTCTAAGTCTTTCTGAGCAAGAGAAATCGCAAAACATAGTCATTTCTTCATTGGCGTCCAAAAACAACGCTTTTTTACACTCCGGTCTCCCTTTCTCTTGGAAACAATGACTTACATCAATTCTTTTACATAATTCTTGTTTCTCATGACATTTCTTACATTGCCCACAATTATCAACTTTCTAAGTCTTTCTGAGCAGGAGAAATCGCAAAACATAGTCATTTCTTCATTGCCGTCCAAAAACAACGCTTTTTTTACACTCCGGTCTCCCTTTCTCTTGGAAACAATGACTTACATCAATTCTTTTACATAATTCTTGTTTCTCATGACATTTCTAACATTGCCCACAATTATCAACTTTCTAAGTCTTTCTGAGCAAGAGAAATCGCAAAACAGTCATTTCTTCATTGCCGTCCAAAAACAACGCTTTTTTACACTCCGGTCTCCCTTTCTCTTGGAAACAATGACTTACATCAATTCTTTTACATAATTCTTGTTTCTCATGACATTTCTTACATTGCCCACAATTATCAACTTTCTAAGTCTTTCTGAGCAGAGAAATCGCAAAACATAGTCATTTCTTCATTGCCGTCCAAAAACAACGCTTTTTTACACTCCTGTCTCCCTTTCTCTTGGAAACAATGACTTACATCAATTCTTTTACATAATTCTTGTTTCTCATGACATTTCTAACATTGCCCACAATTATCAACTTTCTAAGTCTTTCTGAGCAAGAGAAATCGCAAAAAGAGTCATTTCTTCATTGCCGTCCAAAAACAACGCTTTTTTACACTCCGGTCTCCCTTTCTCTTGGAAACAATGACTTACATCAATTCTTTTACATAATTCTTGTTTCTCATGACATTTCTAACATTGCCCACAATTATCAACTTTCTAAGTCTTTCTGAGCAAGAGAAATCGCAAAACTAGTCATTTCTTCATTGCCGTCCAAAAACAACACTTTTTTACACTCCGGTCTCCCTTTCTCTTGGAAACAATGACTTACATCAATTCTTTTACATAATTCTTGTTTCTCATGACATTTCTAACATTGCCCACAATTATCAACTTTCTAAGTCTTTTCTGAGCAGGAGAAATCGCAAACATAGTCATTTCTTCATTGGCGTCCAAAAACAACGCTTTTTTACACTCCTGTCTCCCTTTCTCTTGGAAACAATGACTTACATCAATTCTTTTACATAATTCTTGTTTCTCATGACATTTCTAACATTGCCCTACAATTATCAACTTTCTAAGTCTTTCTGAGCAAGAGAAATCGCAAAACAGTCATTTCTTCATTGCCGTCCAAAAACAACGCTTTTTTACAATCCTGTCTCCCTTTCTCTTGGAAACAATGACTTACATCAATTCTTTTACATAATTCTTGTTTCTCATGACATTTCTAACATTGCCCACAATTATCAACTTTCTAAGTCTTTCTGAGCAGAGAGAAATCGCAAAACATAGTCATTTCTTCATTGGCGTCCAAAAACAACGCTTTTTTACACTCCTGTCTCCCTTTCTCTTGGAAACAATGACTTACATCAATTCTTTTACATAATTCTTGTTTCTCATGACATTTCTAACATTGCCCACAATTATCAACTTTCTAAGTCTTTCTGAGCAAGAGAAATCGCAAAACAGTCATTTCTTCATTGCCGTCCAAAAACAACGCTTTTTTACAATCCTGTCTCCCTTTCTCTTGGAAACAATGACTTACATCAATTCTTTTACATAATTCTTGTTTCTCATGACATTTCTAACATTGCCCACAATTATCATCTTTCTAAGTCTTTCTGAGCAAGAGAAATCGCAAAACAGTCATTTCTTCATTGCCGTCCAAAAACAACGCTTTTTTTTACACTCCGGTCTCCCTTTCTCTTGGAAACAATGACTTACATCAATTCTTTTACATAATTCTTGTTTCTCATGACATTTCTTAACATTGCCCACAATTATCAACTTTCTAAGTCTTTCTGAGCAAGAGAAATCGCAAAACAGTCATTTCTTCATTGGCGTCCAAAAACAACGCTTTTTTACACTCCTGTCTCCCTTTCTCTTGGAAACAATGACTTACATCAATTATTTTACATAATTCTTGTTTCTCATGACATTTTCTTACATTGCCCACAATTATCAACTTTCTAAGTCTTTCTGAGCAGGAGAAATCGCAAAACATAGTCATTTCTTCATTGCCGTCCAAAAACAACGCTTTTTTACACTCCGGTCTCCCTTTCTCTTGGAAACAATGACTTACATCAATTCTTTTACATAATTCTTGTTTCTCATGACATTTCTAACATTGCCCACAATTATCAACTTTCTAAGTCTTTCTGAGCAAGAGAAATCGCAAAACAGTCATTTCTTCATTGCCGTCCAAAAACAACGCTTTTTTACACTCCGGTCTCCCTTTCTCTTGGAAACAATGACTTACATCAATTCTTTTACATAATTCTTGTTTCTCATGACATTTCTTACATTGCCCACAATTATCAACTTTCTAAGTCTTTCTGAGCAGGAGAAATCGCAAAACATAGTCATTTCTTCATTGCCGTCCAAAAACAACGCATTTTTACACTCCTGTCTCCCTTTCTCTTGGAAACAATGACTTACATCAATTCTTTTACATAATTCTTGTTTCTCATGACATTTCTAACATTGCCCACAATTATCAACTTTCTAAGTCTTTCTGAGCAAGAGAAATCGCAAAAGAGTCATTTCTTCATTGCCGTCCAAAAACAACGCTTTTTTACACTACGGTCTCCCTTTCTCTTGGAAACAATGACTTACATCAATTCTTTTACATAATTCTTGTTTCTCATGACATTTCTAACATTGCCCACAATTATCAACTTTCTAAGTCTTTCTGAGCAAGAGAAATCGCAAAACAGTCATTTCTTCATTGCCGTCCAAAAACAACACTTTTTTACACTCCGGTCTCCCTTTCTCTTGGAAACAATGACTTACATCAATTCTTTTACATAATTCTTGTTTCTCATGACATTTCTAACATTGCCCACAATTATCAACTTTCTAAGTCTTTCTGAGCAGGAGAAATCGCAAAACATAGTCATTTCTTCATTGGCGTCCAAAAACAACGCTTTTTTACACTCCTGTCTCCCTTTCTCTTGGAAACAATGACTTACATCAATTCTTTTACATAATTCTTGTTTCTCATGACATTTCTAACATTGCCCACAATTATCAACTTTCTAAGTCTTTCTGAGCAAGAGAAATCGCAAAACATAGTCATTTCTTCATTGGCGTCCAAAATCAACGCTTTTTTACACTCCTGTCTCCCTTTCTCTTGGAAACAATGACTTACATCAATTCTTTTACATAATTCTTGTTTCTCATGACATTTCTTACATTGCCCACAATTATCAACTTTCTAAGTCTTTCTGAGCAAAGAGAAATCGCAAAACATAGTCATTTCTTCATTGCCGTCCAAAAACAACGCTTTTTTACACTCCTGTCTCCCTTTCTCTTGGAAACAATGACTTACATCAATTCTTTTACATAATTCTTGTTTCTCATGACATTTCTAACATTGCCCACAATTATCAACTTTCTAAGTCTTTCTGAGCAAAGAGAAATCGCAAAACATAGTCATTTCTTCATTGCCGTCCAAAAACAACGCTTTTTTACACTCCTGTCTCCCTTTCTCTTGGAAACAATGACTTACATCAATTATTTTACATAATTCTTGTTTCTCATGACATTTCTAACATTGCCCACAATTATCAACTTTCTAAGTCTTTCT
>JAVHZZ010000382.1:0-63742 GCA_036250195.1 Mixophyes australis | reverse complement strand
TTATTTTTATACTATTTTTTTTTATTCTTATTTTTATACTTATTTTTATTTTATTCTTATTTTTATACTTATTCTTATTTTTATATGTATTTTTGTTTTTTTCTTATTTTTATACT
Source organism: Mixophyes australis (assembly GCA_036250195.1). Lineage (NCBI taxonomy): Eukaryota > Metazoa > Chordata > Amphibia > Anura > Limnodynastidae > Mixophyes > Mixophyes australis. The sequence goes on along the minus strand of JAVHZZ010000382.1, from coordinate 63,626 downwards.
TATTATTATACTTATTCTTATACTTTTTTTTATTCTTATTTTTATACTTATTTTTATACTTATACTTATTTTTATACATTTTTTTTATTTTTATTTTTATACTTATTTTTATACTTATTCCTATTTTTATACTAATTATTTTTTTATTCTTATTTTTATACTTATTCTTATTTTTATACAATTTTTTTATTCTTATTTTTATACTTATTTTTGTTTATTCTTATTTTTATACTTATTTTTCTTTTATTTTTATTTTTATACTTATTTTTATACTTATTCTGATTTTTATACTTATTTTAATACATTTTTTTTAATTTTTATACTTATTTTTGTTTATTCTTATTTTTATACTTATTTTTCTTTTATTCTTATTTTTATACTTATTTTTATACTTATTCTTATTTTTATACTTTTTTTTTATTCTTATTTTTATACTTATTTTTATACTTATTCTTATACTAATTTTTTTTTTTATTCTTATTTTTATACTTATTTTTATACTTATTCTTATTTTTATACTAATTTTTTTTTATTCTTATTTTTATACTTATTTTTATACTTATTCTTAATTTTATACTTTTTTTTATTCTTATTTTTATACTTATTTTTTTACTTATTCTTATTTTTATATGTATTTTTGTTTTATTCTTATTTTTATACTTATTATTATACTTATTCTTATATTTTTTTTTATTCTTATTTTTATACTTATTTTTATACATTTTTTTTAATTTTTATACTTATTTTTGTTTATTCTTATTTTTAAACTATTTTTTTATTCTTATTTTTATACTTATTTTTATTTTATTCTTATTTTTATACTTATTTTTATACTTATTCTTATTTTTATACTTATTTTTGTTTTATTCTTATTCTTATACTTATTCTTATTTTTATACTTATTTTTATACTTATTCTTATTTTTATACTAATTTTTTTTATACTTATTTTTATACTTATTTTTATGCTTATTCTTATTTTTATACTTTTTTTTATTCTTATTTTTATACTTATTCTTATTTTTATCCTTTTTGTTTATTCTTATTTTTATACTTATTTTTGTTTTATTCTTATTTTTATACTATTTTTTTTTATTCTTATTTTTATACTTATTTTTATTTTATTCTTATTTTTATACTTATTCTTATTTTTATATGTATTTTTGTTTTTTTCTTATTTTTATACTTATTATTATACTTATACTTATTTTTATACATTTTTTTTATTTTTATTTTTATACTTATTTTTATACTTATTCCTATTTTTATACTAATTATTTTTTTATTCTTATTTTTATACTTATTCTTATTTTTATACAATTTTTTTTTTATTCTTATTTTTATACTTATTTTTATACATTTTTTTTGTTCTTACTTTTATACTTATTTATGTTTTATTCTTATTTTTATACATTTTTTTTATTCTTATTTTTATACTTATACTTATTTTTATACATTTTTTTTTGTTATTACTTTTATATTTATTTTTGTTTAATTCTTATTTTTATACTTATTCTTATTTTTATACTTATATTTATACTTATTCTTATTTTTATACTAATTATTTTTATACTTATTTTTATACTTATTTTTATACTTATTCTTATTTTTATACATTTTTTTTGTTCTTACTTTTATATTTATTTTTGTTTTATTCTTATTTTTATACTTATCTTATTTTTATACTTATTTTTATACATTTTTTTTAATTTTTATACTTATTTTTGTTTATTCTTATTTTTATACTTATTTTTTTTATTCTTATTTTTATACTTATTTTTATACTTATTCTTATTTTTATACTTTTTTTTATTCTTATTTTTATACTTATTCTAATTTTTATACTTATTCTTATTTTTATTTTTATACTTATTCTTATTTTTATCCTTTTTGTTTATTCTTATTTTTATACTTATTTTTGTTTTATTCTTATTTTTATACTATTTTTTTTATTCTTATTTTTATACTTATTTTTATTTTATTCTTATTTTTATACTTATTCTTATTTTTATATGTATTTTTGTTTTTTTCTTATTTTTATACTTATTATACTTATTCTTAAATTGTTTTTTATTCTTATTTTTATACTTATTCTTATTTTTATACATTTTTTTTTATTCTTATTTTTATACTTATTTTTGTTTATTCTTATTTTTATACTTATTTTTGTTTTATTCTTATTTTTATACTTATTTTTATACTTATTCTGATTTTTATACTTATTTTAATACATTTTTTTTTAATTTTTATACTTATTTTTGTTTATTCTTATTTTTATACTTATTTTTGTTTTATTCTTATTTTTATACTTATTTTTATACTTATTCTTATTTTTATACTAATTTTTTTTTATTCTTATTTTTATACTTATTTTTAATTTTATACTTTTTTTTATTCTTATTTTTATACTTATTTTTGTTTTATTTTTATTTTTATACTTATTTTTATACTTATTCTGATTTTTATACTTATTTTAATACATTTTTTTTAATTTTTATACTTATTTTTGTTTATTCTTATTTTTATACTTATTTTTGTTTTATTCTTATTTTTATACTTATTTTTATACTTATTCTTATTTTTATACTTTTTTTTTATTATTCTTATTTTTATACTTATTTTTATACTTATTCTTATACTAATTTTTTTTTTATTCTTATTTTTATACTTATTTTTATACTTATTCTTATTTTTATACTAATTTTTTTTTATTCTTATTTTTATACTTATTTTTATACTTATTCTTAATTTTATACTTTTTTTTATTCTTATTTTTGTACTTATTTTTTTACTTATTCTTATTTTTATATGTATTTTTGTTTTATTCTTATTTTTATACTTATTATTATACTTATTCTTATATTTTTTTTTTATTCTTATTTTTATACTTATTTTTATACATTTTTTTTGTTCTTACTTTTATACTTATTTTTGTTTTATTCTTATTTTTATAATTATTCTTATTTTTATACATTTTTTTTAATTTTTATACTTATTTTTGTTTATTCTTATTTTTATAATTATTTTTGTTTATTCTTATTTTTATACTTATTTTTGTTTTATTCTTATTTTTATACTATTTTTTTTTATTCTTATTTTTATACTTATTTTTATTTTATTCTTATTTTTATACTTATTTTTATACTTATTCTTATTTTTATACTTTTTTTTATTCTTATTTTTATACTTATTCTAATTTTTATACTTATTCTTATTTTTATCCTTTTTTTATTCTTATTTTTATACTTATTTGTGTTTTATTCATATTTTTATACTTATTTTTTTTTATTCTTATTTTTATACTTTTTTTTATTCTTATTATTATACTTATTTTTGTTTTATTCTTATTTTTATACTTATTCTTATTTTTATACTTATTTTTATACTTATTCTTATTTTTATACTAATTTTTTTTTATACTTATTTTTATACTTATTTTTATACTTATTCTTATTTTTATACTTTTTTTTATTCTTATTTTTATACTTATTTTTGTTTTATTCTTATTTTTATACTTATTCTTATTTTTATACTTATTTTTATACTTATTCTTATTTTTATACTAATTTTTTTTTATACTTATTTTTATACTTATTTTTATACTTATTCTTATTTTTATACTTTTTTTTATTCTTATTTTTATACTTATTCTTATTTTTATCCTTTTTGTTTATTCTTATTTTTATACTTATTTTTGCTTTATTCTTATTTTTATACTATTTTTTTTATGCTTATTTTTATACTTATTTTTATTTTATTCTTATTTTTATACTTATTCTTATTTTTATATGTATTTTTGTTTTATTCTTATTTTTATACTTATTATTATACTTATTCTTATACTTTTTTTTATTCTTATTTTTATACTTATTTTTATACATTTTTTTTATTTTTATTTTTATACTTATTTTTATACTTATTCCTATTTTTATACTAATTATTTTTTTATTCTTATTTTTATACTTATTTTTATACTTATTCTTATTTTTATACAATTTTTTTTATTCTTATTTTTATACTTATTTTTGTTTATTCTTATTTTTATACTTATTTTTTTTTATTCTTATTTTTATACTTATTTTTATACTTTTTTTTTATTTTTATTTTTATACTTATTTTTATACTTATTCCTATTTTTATACTAATTATTTTTTTATTCTTATTTTTATACTTATTTTTATACTTATTCTTATTTTTATAAAAAAAAAATTTATTCTTATTTTTATACTTATTTTTATTTTATTCTTATTTTTATAGAAAAAAAAAATTTTATTTTTATTTTTATACTTTTATTTATACTTATTTTTATTTTTATACTAATTATTTTTATACTTATTTTTATACTTATTTTTGTTTTATTCTTATTTTCATACTTATTTTTGTTTTATTCTTATTTTTATACTATTTTTTTTTATTCTTATTTTTATACCTATTTTTATTTTATTCTTATTTTTATACTTATTCTTATTTTTATTCTTATTTTTATACTTTTTTTTTATTCTTATTTTTATACTTGTTTTTATACTTATTCTGATTTTTATACTTTTTTATTCTTATTTTTATACTTATTTTTATACTTATTCTTATTTTTATACTTTTTTTTATTCTTATTTTTATACTTATTCTAATTTTTATACTTATTCTTATTTTTATACTTTTTTTTATTCTTATTTTTATACTTATACTTATTTTTATACATTTTTTTTTGTTATTACTTTTATATTTATTTTTGTTTAATTCTTATTTTTATACTTATTCTTATTTTTATACTTATATTTATACTTATTCTTATTTTTATACTAATTATTTTTATACTTATTTTTATACTTATTTTTATACTTATTCTTATTTTTATACATTTTTTTTGTTCTTACTTTTATATTTATTTTTGTTTTATTCTTATTTTTATACTTATCTTATTTTTATACTTATTTTTATACATTTTTTTTAATTTTTATACTTATTTTTGTTTATTCTTATTTTTATACTTATTTTTTTTATTCTTATTTTTATACTTATTTTTATACTTATTCTTATTTTTATACTTTTTTTTATTCTTATTTTTATACTTATTCTAATTTTTATACTTATTCTTATTTTTATTTTTATACTTATTCTTATTTTTATCCTTTTTGTTTATTCTTATTTTTATACTTATTTTTGTTTTATTCTTATTTTTATACTATTTTTTTTATTCTTATTTTTATACTTATTTTTATTTTATTCTTATTTTTATACTTATTCTTATTTTTATATGTATTTTTGTTTTTTTCTTATTTTTATACTTATTATACTTATTCTTAAATTGTTTTTTATTCTTATTTTTATACTTATTTTTATACTTATACTTATTTTTATACATTTTTTTTATTTTTATTTTTATACTTATTTTTATACTTATTCCTATTTTTATATTAATTATTTTTTTATTCTTATTTTTATACTTATTCTTATTTTTATACATTTTTTTTTATTCTTATTTTTATACTTATTTTTGTTTATTCTTATTTTTATACTTATTTTTGTTTTATTCTTATTTTTATACTTATTTTTATACTTATTCTGATTTTTATACTTATTTTAATACATTTTTTTTAATTTTTATACTTATTTTTGTTTATTCCTATTTTTATACTTATTTTTGTTTTATTCCTATTTTTATACTTATTTTTATACTTATTCTTATTTTTATACTAATTTTTTTTTATTCTTATTTTTATACTTATTTTTAATTTTATACTTTTTTTTATTCTTATTTTTATACTTATTTTTTTACTTATTCTTATTTTTATATGTATTTTTGTTTTATTCTTATTTTTATACTTATTATTATACTTATGCTTATATTTTTTTTTTATTCTTATTTTTATACTTATTTTTATACATTTTTTTGTTCTTACTTTTATACTTATTTTTGTTTTATTCTTATTTTTATACTTATTCTTATTTTTATACTTATTTTTATACATTTTTTTAATTTTTATACTTATTTTTGTTTATTCTTATTTTTATACTTATTTTTGTTTATTCTTATTTTTATACTTATTTTTGTTTTTTTCTTATTTTTATACTATTTTTTTTTATTCTTATTTTTATACTTATTTTTATTTTATTCTTATTTTTATACTTATTCTTATTTTTATTCTTATTTTTATACTTTTTTTTTATTCTTATTTTTATACTTGTTTTTATACTTATTCTGATTTTTATACTTTTTTATTCTTATTTTTATACTTATTTTTATACTTATTCTTATTTTTATACTTTTTTTTATTCTTATTTTTATACTTATTCTAATTTTTATACTTATTCTTATTTTTATACTTTTTTTTATTCTTATTTTTAAACTTATGCTTATTTTTATACATTTTTTTTTGTTATTACTTTTATATTTATTTTTGTTTAATTCTTATTTTTATACTTATTCTTATTTTTATACTTATATTTATACTTATTCTTATTTTTATACTAATTATTTTTATACTTATTTTTATACTTATTTTTATACTTATTCTGTTTTTTATACTTTTTTATTCTTATTTTTATACTTATTTTTATACTTATTCTTATTTTTATACTTTTTTTTATTCTTATTTTTATACTTATTCTAATTTTTATATTTATTCTTATTTTTATACTTTTTTTTATTCTTATTTTTATACTTATACTTATTTTTTTCATTTTTTTTGTTATTACTTTTATATTTATTTTTGTTTAATTCTTATTTTTATACTTATTCTTATTTTTATACTTATATTTATACTTATTCTTATTTTTATACTAATTATTTTTATACTTATTTTTATACTTATTTTTATACTTATTCTTATTTTTATACATTTTTTTTGTTCTTACTTTTATATTTATTTTTGTTTTATTCTTATTTTTATACTTATCTTATTTTTATACTTATTTTTATACATTTTTTTTAATTTTTATACTTATTTTTGTTTATTCTTATTTTTATACTTATTTTTTTTATTCTTATTTTTATACTTATTTTTATACTTATTCTTATTTTTATACTTTTTTTTATTCTTATTTTTATACTTATTCTAATTTTTATACTTATTCTTATTTTTATTTTTATACTTATTCTTATTTTTATCCTTTTTGTTTATTCTTATTTTTATACTTATTTTTGTTTTATTCTTATTTTTATACTATTTTTTTTATTCTTATTTTTATACTTATTTTTATTTTATTCTTATTTTTATACTTATTCTTATTTTTATATGTATTTTGGTTTTTTTCTTATTTTTATACTTATTATACTTATTCTTAAATTGTTTTTTATTCTTATTTTTATACTTATTTTTATACTTATACTTATTTTTATACATTTTTTTATTTTTATTTTTATACTTATTTTTATACTTATTCCTATTTTTATATTAATTATTTTTTTATTCTTATTTTTATACTTATTCTTATTTTTATACATTTTTTTTTATTCTTATTTTTATACTTATTTTTGTTTATTCTTATTTTTATACTTATTTTTGTTTTATTCTTATTTTTATACTTATTTTTATACTCATTCTGATTTTTATACTTATTTTAATACATTTTTTTTAATTTTTATACTTATTTTTGTTTATTCTTATTTTTATACTTATTTTTGTTTTATTCTTATTTTTATACTTATTTTTATACTTATTCTTATTTTTATACTTATTTTTAATTTTATACTTTTTTTTATTCTTATTTTTATACTTATTTTTTTACTTATTCTTATTTTTATATGTATTTTTGTTTTTTTCTTATTTTTATACTTATTATACTTATTCTTAAATTGTTTTTTATTCTTATTTTTATACTTATTTTTATACTTATACTTATTTTTATACATTTTTTTATTTTTATTTTTATACTTATTTTTATACTTATTCCTATTTTTATACTTATTCTTATTTTTATCCTTTTTTTATTCTTATTTTTATACTTATTTGTGTTTTATTCTTATTTTTATACTTATTTTTTTTTATTCTTATTTTTATACTTTTTTTTATTCTTATTTTTATACTTATTTTTGTTTTATTCTTATTTTTATACTTATTCTTATTTTTATACTTATTTTTATACTTATTCTTATTTTTATACTAATTTTTTTTTATACTTATTTTTATACTTATTTTTATACTTATTCTTATTTTTATACTTTTTTTTATTCTTATTTTTATACTTATTCTTATTTTTATCCTTTTTGTTTATTCTTATTTTTATACTTATTTTTGTTTTATTCTTATTTTTATACAATTTTTTTTTATTCTTATTTTTATACTTATTTTTATTTTATTCTTATTTTTATACTTATTCTTATTTTTATATGTATTTTTGTTTTATTCTTATTTTTATACTTATTTTTATACATTTTTTTTAATTTTTATACTTATTTTTGTTTATTCTTATTTTTATACTTATTTTTGTTTATTCTTATTTTTATACTTATTTTTGTTTTATTCTTATTTTTATACTATTTTTTTTATTCTTATTTTTATACTTATTTTTATTTTATTCTTATTTTTATACTTATTTTTATACTTATTCTAATTTTTATACTTATTCTTATTTTTATCCTTTTTTTTATTCTTATTTTTATACTTATTTGTGTTTTATTCTTATTTTTATACTTATTTTTGTTTTATTCTTATTTTTATACTTATTCTTATTTTTATACTTATTTTTATACTTATTCTTATTTTTATACTTTTTTTATTCTTATTTTTATACTTATTCTTATTTTTATCCTTTTTGTTTATTCTTATTTTTATACTTATTTTTGTTTTATTCTTATTTTTATACTATTTTTTTTTATTCTTATTTTTATACTTATTTTTATTTTATTCTTATTTTTATGCCTATTCTTATTTTTATACATTATTTTGTTCTTACTTTTATACTTATTTTTGTTTTATTCTTATTTTTATACTTTTTGTTTCTTATTTTTATTTTTATACTTATTTTTCTTTTATTCTTATTTTTATTCTTATTTTTATACTTATTCTTATTTTTATACTAATTTTTTTTATTCTTATTTTTATACTTATTTTTACTTATTCTTATTTTTATACTTTTTTTTTCTTATTCTTATTTTTATACTTAATTTTATACTTTTTTTTATTTTATTTTTATACTTATTTTTATACTTATTCCTATTTTTATACTAATTATTTTTTTATTCTTATTTTTATACTTATTTTTATACTTATTCTTATTTTTATAAAAAAAAAATTTATTCTTATTTTTATACTTATTTTTATTTTATTCTTATTTTTATAGAAAAAAAATTTATTTTTATTTTTATACTTATTTTTGTTTTATTCTTATTTTTATACTTATTCTTATTTTTATTCTTATTTTTATACTTATTCTTATTTTTATTCTTATTTTTATACTTTTTTTTATTCTTATTTTTATACTTATTTTTATACTTATTCTGATTTTTATACTTTTTTATTCTTATTTTTATACTTATTTTTTTTATTCTTATTTTTATACTTTTTTTTATTATTCTTATTTTTATACTTATTTTTGTTTTATTCTTATTTTTATACTTATTCTTATTTTTATACTTTTTTTTATTCTTATTTTTATACTTATTCTAATTTTTATACTTATTCTTATTTTTATACTTTTTTTTATTCTTATTTTTATACTTATACTTATTTTTATACATTTTTTTTTGTTATTACTTTTATATTTATTTTTGTTTAATTCTTATTTTTATACTTATTCTTATTTTTATACTTATATTTATACTTATTCTTATTTTTATACTAATTATTTTTATACTTATTTTTATACTTATTTTTATACTTATTCTTATTTTTATACATTTTTTTTGTTCTTACTTTTATATTTATTTTTCTTTTATTCTTATTTTTATACTTATCTTATTTTTATACTTATTTTTATACATTTTTTTTAATTTTTATACTTATTTTTGTTTATTCTTATTTTTATACTTATTTTTTTTATTCTTATTTTTATACTTATTTTTATACTTATTCTTATTTTTATACTTTTTTTTATTCTTATTTTTATACTTATTCTAATTTTTATACTTATTCTTATTTTTATCCTTTTTTTTATTCTTATTTTTATACTTATTTGTGTTTTATTCTTATTTTTATACTTTTTTTTTTATTCTTATTTTTATTTTATTCTTATTTTTATACTTATTTTTATACTTATTCTGATTTTTATACTTTTTTTATTCTTATTTTTATACTTTTTTTTATACTTATTCTTATACTTTTTTTTATTCTTATTTTTATACTTATTCTAATTTTTATACTTTTTTTTATTCTTATTTTTATACTTATTTGTGTTTTATTCTTATTTTTATACTTATTTTTTTTTATTCTTATTTTTATACTTTTTTTTTATTCTTATTTTTATACTTATTTTTGTTTTATTCTTATTTTTATACTTTTTTTTATTCTTATTTTTATTTTATTCTTATTTATATACTTATTTTTAAACTTATTCTGATTTTTATACTTTTTTTATTCTTATTTTTATACTTATTTTTATACTTATTCTTATTTTTATACTTTTTTTTCTTATTCTTATTTCTATACTTATTTTTGTTTTATTCTTATTTTTATACTTATTTTTGTTTTATTGTTATTTTTATACTTATTTTTATACTTATTCTTATTTTTATACTTATTTTTATACATTTTTTTAATTTTTATACTTATTTTTATACTAATTATTTTTTATTCTTATTTTTATACTTATTTTTATACTTATTCTTATTTTTATACTTATTTTTATACTTTTTTTATCTTACTTTTATACTTTTATTTTTTTATTCTTATTTTTATACTTATTTTTATACTTATTCTTATTTTTATACTTATTTTTATACTTATTCTTATTTTTATATAAAAAAAAATTTATTCTTATTTTTATACTTATTTTTGTTTTATTCTTATTTTTATACTTATTTTTGTTTTATTCTTATTTTTATACAATTTTTTTTTATTCTTATTTTTATACTTATTTTTATTTTATTCTTATTTTTATACTTATTCTTATTTTTATATGTATTTTTGTTTTATTCTTATTTTTATACTTATTTTTATACTTATTCTTATTTTTATACATTTTTTTTAATTTTTATACTTATTTTTGTTTATTCTTATTTTTATACTTATTTTTGTTTATTCTTATTTTTATACTTATTTTTGTTTTATTCTTATTTTTATACTATTTTTTTTATTCTTATTTTTATACTTATTTTTATTTTATTCTTATTTTTATACTTATTTTTATACTTATTCTTATTTTTATACTTTTTTTTATTCTTATTTTTATACTTATTCTAATTTTTATACTTATTCTTATTTTTATCCTTTTTTTTATTCTTATTTTTATACTTATTTGTGTTTTATTCTTATTTTTATACTTATTTTTGTTTTATTCTTATTTTTATACTTATTCTTATTTTTATACTTATTTTTATACTTATTCTTATTTTTATACTTTTTTTATTCTTATTTTTATACTTATTCTTATTTTTATCCTTTTTGTTTATTCTTATTTTTATACTTATTTTTGTTTTATTCTTATTTTTATACTATTTTTTTTTATTCTTATTTTTATACTTATTTTTATTTTATTCTTATTTTTATGCCTATTCTTATTTTTATACATTATTTTGTTCTTACTTTTATACTTATTTTTGTTTTATTCTTATTTTTATACTTTTTGTTTCTTATTTTTATTTTTATACTTATTTTTCTTTTATTCTTATTTTTATACTTATTTTTATACTTATTCTTATTTTTATACTAATTTTTTTTATTCTTATTTTTATACTTATTTTTACTTATTCTTATTTTTATACTTTTTTTTTCTTATTCTTATTTTTATACTTAATTTTATACTTTTTTTTATTTTATTTTTATACTTATTTTTATACTTATTCCTATTTTTATACTAATTATTTTTTTATTCTTATTTTTATACTTATTTTTATACTTATTCTTATTTTTATAAAAAAAAAATTTATTCTTATTTTTATACTTATTTTTATTTTATTCTTATTTTTATAGAAAAAAAATTTATTTTTATTTTTATACTTATTTTTGTTTTATTCTTATTTTTATACTTATTCTTATTTTTATTCTTATTTTTATACTTATTCTTATTTTTATTCTTATTTTTATACTTTTTTTTATTCTTATTTTTATACTTATTTTTATACTTATTCTGATTTTTATACTTTTTTATTCTTATTTTTATACTTATTTTTTTTATTCTTATTTTTATACTTTTTTTTATTATTCTTATTTTTATACTTATTTTTGTTTTATTCTTATTTTTATACTTATTCTTATTTTTATACTTTTTTTTATTCTTATTTTTATACTTATTCTAATTTTTATACTTATTCTTATTTTTATACTTTTTTTTATTCTTATTTTTATACTTATACTTATTTTTATACATTTTTTTTTGTTATTACTTTTATATTTATTTTTGTTTAATTCTTATTTTTATACTTATTCTTATTTTTATACTTATATTTATACTTATTCTTATTTTTATACTAATTATTTTTATACTTATTTTTATACTTATTTTTATACTTATTCTTATTTTTATACATTTTTTTTGTTCTTACTTTTATATTTATTTTTCTTTTATTCTTATTTTTATACTTATCTTATTTTTATACTTATTTTTATACATTTTTTTTAATTTTTATACTTATTTTTGTTTATTCTTATTTTTATACTTATTTTTTTTATTCTTATTTTTATACTTATTTTTATACTTATTCTTATTTTTATACTTTTTTTTATTCTTATTTTTATACTTATTCTAATTTTTATACTTATTCTTATTTTTATCCTTTTTTTTATTCTTATTTTTATACTTATTTGTGTTTTATTCTTATTTTTATACTTTTTTTTTTATTCTTATTTTTATTTTATTCTTATTTTTATACTTATTTTTATACTTATTCTGATTTTTATACTTTTTTTATTCTTATTTTATACTTTTTTTTATACTTATTCTTATACTTTTTTTTATTCTTATTTTTATACTTATTCTAATTTTTATACTTTTTTTTATTCTTATTTTTATACTTATTTGTGTTTTATTCTTATTTTTATACTTATTTTTTTTTATTCTTATTTTTATACTTTTTTTTTATTCTTATTTTTATACTTATTTTTGTTTTATTCTTATTTTTATACTTTTTTTTATTCTTATTTTTATTTTATTCTTATTTATATACTTATTTTTAAACTTATTCTGATTTTTATACTTTTTTATTCTTATTTTTATACTTATTTTTATACTTATTCTTATTTTTATACTTTTTTTTCTTATTCTTATTTCTATACTTATTTTTGTTTTATTCTTATTTTTATACTTATTTTTGTTTTATTGTTATTTTTATACTTATTTTTATACTTATTCTTATTTTTATACTTATTTTTATACATTTTTTTAATTTTTATACTTATTTTTATACTAATTATTTTTTATTCTTATTTTTATACTTATTTTTATACTTATTCTTATTTTTATACTTATTTTTATACTTTTTTTATCTTACTTTTATACTTTTATTTTTTTATTCTTATTTTTATACTTATTTTTATACTTATTCTTATTTTTATACTTATTTTTATACTTATTCTTATTTTTATATAAAAAAAAATTTATTCTTATTTTTATACTTATTTTTGTTTTATTCTTATTTTTATACTTATTTTTATACTTTTTTTTATCTTACTTTTATACTTTTATTTTTTTATTCTTATTTTTATACTTATTTTTATACTTATTCTTATTTTTATACTTATTCTTATTTTTATCCTTTTTTTATTCTTATTTTTATACTTATTTGTGTTTTATAGTTATTTTTATACTTATTTTTATACTTATTCTTATTTTTATACATTTTTTTAATTTTTATACTTATTTTTGTTTATTCTTATTTTTATACTCATTTTTTTTTATTCTTATTTTTATACTTATTTTTGTTTTATTCTTATTTTTATACTTATTCTTATTTTTATACTAATTATTTTTTATTCTTATTTTTATACTTATTTTTATACTTATTCTTATTTTTATACAATTTTTTTTTATTCTTATTTTTATACTTATTTTTGTTTTATTCTTATTTCTATAGAAAAAAAAATTATTCTTATTTTTATACTTATTTTTGTTTTGTTCTTATTTTTATACTTATTTTTATACTTTTTTTAATCTTAATTTTATACTTTTATTTTTTTATTCTTATTTTTATACTTATTCTTATACTAATTTTTTTTTTATTCTTATTTTATAATTATTTTTATACTTATTCTTATTTTTATACTTATTTGTGTTTTATTCTTATTTTTATACAATTTTTTTTTATTCTTATTTTTATACTTATTTTTATTTTATTCTTATTTTTATACTTATTCTTATTTTTATATGTATTTTTGTTTTATTCTTATTTTTATACTTATTTTTATACATTTTTTTTAATTTTTATACTTATTTTTGTTTATTCTTATTTTTATACTTATTTTTGTTTATTCTTATTTTTATACTTATTTTTGTTTTATTCTTATTTTTATACTATTTTTTTTATTCTTATTTTTATACTTATTTTTATTTTATTCTTATTTTTATACTTATTTTTATACTTATTCTAATTTTTATACTTATTCTTATTTTTATCCTTTTTTTTATTCTTATTTTTATACTTATTTGTGTTTTATTCTTATTTTTATACAATTTTTTTTTATTCTTATTTTTATACTTATTTTTATTTTATTCTTATTTTTATACTTATTCTTATTTTTATATGTATTTTTGTTTTATTCTTATTTTTATACTTATTTTTATACATTTTTTTTAATTTTTATACTTATTTTTGTTTATTCTTATTTTTATACTTATTTTTGTTTATTCTTATTTTTATACTTATTTTTGTTTTATTCTTATTTTTATACTATTTTTTTTATTCTTATTTTTATACTTATTTTTATTTTATTCTTATTTTTATACTTATTTTTATACTTATTCTAATTTTTATACTTATTCTTATTTTTATCCTTTTTTTTATTCTTATTTTTATACTTATTTGTGTTTTATTCTTATTTTTATACTTATTTTTGTTTTATTCTTATTTTTATACTTATTCTTATTTTTATACTTATTTTTATACTTATTCTTATTTTTATACTTTTTTTATTCTTATTTTTATACTTATTCTTATTTTTATCCTTTTTGTTTATTCTTATTTTTATACTTATTTTTGTTTTATTCTTATTTTTATACTATTTTTTTTTATTCTTATTTTTATACTTATTTTTATTTTATTCTTATTTTTATGCCTATTCTTATTTTTATACATTATTTTGTTCTTACTTTTATACTTATTTTTGTTTTATTCTTATTTTTATACTTTTTGTTTCTTATTTTTATTTTTATACTTATTTTTCTTTTATTCTTATTTTTATTCTTATTTTTATACTTATTCTTATTTTTATACTAATTTTTTTTATTCTTATTTTTATACTTATTTTTACTTATTCTTATTTTTATACTTTTTTTTTCTTATTCTTATTTTTATACTTAATTTTATACTTTTTTTTATTTTATTTTTATACTTATTTTTATACTTATTCCTATTTTTATACTAATTATTTTTTTATTCTTATTTTTATACTTATTTTTATACTTATTCTTATTTTTATAAAAAAAAAATTTATTCTTATTTTTATACTTATTTTTATTTTATTCTTATTTTTATAGAAAAAAAATTTATTTTTATTTTTATACTTATTTTTGTTTTATTCTTATTTTTATACTTATTCTTATTTTTATTCTTATTTTTATACTTATTCTTATTTTTATTCTTATTTTTATACTTTTTTTTATTCTTATTTTTATACTTATTTTTATACTTATTCTGATTTTTATACTTTTTTATTCTTATTTTTATACTTATTTTTTTTATTCTTATTTTTATACTTTTTTTTATTATTCTTATTTTTATACTTATTTTTGTTTTATTCTTATTTTTATACTTATTCTTATTTTTATACTTTTTTTTATTCTTATTTTTATACTTATTCTAATTTTTATACTTATTCTTATTTTTATACTTTTTTTTATTCTTATTTTTATACTTATACTTATTTTTATACATTTTTTTTTGTTATTACTTTTATATTTATTTTTGTTTAATTCTTATTTTTATACTTATTCTTATTTTTATACTTATATTTATACTTATTCTTATTTTTATACTAATTATTTTTATACTTATTTTTATACTTATTTTTATACTTATTCTTATTTTTATACATTTTTTTTGTTCTTACTTTTATATTTATTTTTCTTTTATTCTTATTTTTATACTTATCTTATTTTTATACTTATTTTTATACATTTTTTTTAATTTTTATACTTATTTTTGTTTATTCTTATTTTTATACTTATTTTTTTTATTCTTATTTTTATACTTATTTTTATACTTATTCTTATTTTTATACTTTTTTTTATTCTTATTTTTATACTTATTCTAATTTTTATACTTATTCTTATTTTTATCCTTTTTTTTATTCTTATTTTTATACTTATTTGTGTTTTATTCTTATTTTTATACTTTTTTTTTTATTCTTATTTTTATTTTATTCTTATTTTTATACTTATTTTTATACTTATTCTGATTTTTATACTTTTTTTATTCTTATTTTTATACTTTTTTTTATACTTATTCTTATACTTTTTTTTATTCTTATTTTTATACTTATTCTAATTTTTATACTTTTTTTTATTCTTATTTTTATACTTATTTGTGTTTTATTCTTATTTTTATACTTATTTTTTTTTATTCTTATTTTTATACTTTTTTTTTATTCTTATTTTTATACTTATTTTTGTTTTATTCTTATTTTTATACTTTTTTTTATTCTTATTTTTATTTTATTCTTATTTATATACTTATTTTTAAACTTATTCTGATTTTTATACTTTTTTTATTCTTATTTTTATACTTATTTTTATACTTATTCTTATTTTTATACTTTTTTTTCTTATTCTTATTTCTATACTTATTTTTGTTTTATTCTTATTTTTATACTTATTTTTGTTTTATTGTTATTTTTATACTTATTTTTATACTTATTCTTATTTTTATACTTATTTTTATACATTTTTTTAATTTTTATACTTATTTTTATACTAATTATTTTTTATTCTTATTTTTATACTTATTTTTATACTTATTCTTATTTTTATACTTATTTTTATACTTTTTTTATCTTACTTTTATACTTTTATTTTTTTATTCTTATTTTTATACTTATTTTTATACTTATTCTTATTTTTATACTTATTTTTATACTTATTCTTATTTTTATATAAAAAAAAATTTATTCTTATTTTTATACTTATTTTTGTTTTATTCTTATTTTTATACTTATTTTTGTTTTATTCTTATTTTTATACAATTTTTTTTTATTCTTATTTTTATACTTATTTTTATTTTATTCTTATTTTTATACTTATTCTTATTTTTATATGTATTTTTGTTTTATTCTTATTTTTATACTTATTTTTATACTTATTCTTATTTTTATACATTTTTTTTAATTTTTATACTTATTTTTGTTTATTCTTATTTTTATACTTATTTTTGTTTATTCTTATTTTTATACTTATTTTTGTTTTATTCTTATTTTTATACTATTTTTTTTATTCTTATTTTTATACTTATTTTTATTTTATTCTTATTTTTATACTTATTTTTATACTTATTCTTATTTTTATACTTTTTTTTATTCTTATTTTTATACTTATTCTAATTTTTATACTTATTCTTATTTTTATCCTTTTTTTTATTCTTATTTTTATACTTATTTGTGTTTTATTCTTATTTTTATACTTATTTTTGTTTTATTCTTATTTTTATACTTATTCTTATTTTTATACTTATTTTTATACTTATTCTTATTTTTATACTTTTTTTATTCTTATTTTTATACTTATTCTTATTTTTATCCTTTTTGTTTATTCTTATTTTTATACTTATTTTTGTTTTATTCTTATTTTTATACTATTTTTTTTTATTCTTATTTTTATACTTATTTTTATTTTATTCTTATTTTTATGCCTATTCTTATTTTTATACATTATTTTGTTCTTACTTTTATACTTATTTTTGTTTTATTCTTATTTTTATACTTTTTGTTTCTTATTTTTATTTTTATACTTATTTTTCTTTTATTCTTATTTTTATACTTATTTTTATACTTATTCTTATTTTTATACTAATTTTTTTTATTCTTATTTTTATACTTATTTTTACTTATTCTTATTTTTATACTTTTTTTTTCTTATTCTTATTTTTATACTTAATTTTATACTTTTTTTTATTTTATTTTTATACTTATTTTTATACTTATTCCTATTTTTATACTAATTATTTTTTTATTCTTATTTTTATACTTATTTTTATACTTATTCTTATTTTTATAAAAAAAAAATTTATTCTTATTTTTATACTTATTTTTATTTTATTCTTATTTTTATAGAAAAAAAATTTATTTTTATTTTTATACTTATTTTTGTTTTATTCTTATTTTTATACTTATTCTTATTTTTATTCTTATTTTTATACTTATTCTTATTTTTATTCTTATTTTTATACTTTTTTTTATTCTTATTTTTATACTTATTTTTATACTTATTCTGATTTTTATACTTTTTTATTCTTATTTTTATACTTATTTTTTTTATTCTTATTTTTATACTTTTTTTTATTATTCTTATTTTTATACTTATTTTTGTTTTATTCTTATTTTTATACTTATTCTTATTTTTATACTTTTTTTTATTCTTATTTTTATACTTATTCTAATTTTTATACTTATTCTTATTTTTATACTTTTTTTTATTCTTATTTTTATACTTATACTTATTTTTATACATTTTTTTTTGTTATTACTTTTATATTTATTTTTGTTTAATTCTTATTTTTATACTTATTCTTATTTTTATACTTATATTTATACTTATTCTTATTTTTATACTAATTATTTTTATACTTATTTTTATACTTATTTTTATACTTATTCTTATTTTTATACATTTTTTTTGTTCTTACTTTTATATTTATTTTTCTTTTATTCTTATTTTTATACTTATCTTATTTTTATACTTATTTTTATACATTTTTTTTAATTTTTATACTTATTTTTGTTTATTCTTATTTTTATACTTATTTTTTTTATTCTTATTTTTATACTTATTTTTATACTTATTCTTATTTTTATACTTTTTTTTATTCTTATTTTTATACTTATTCTAATTTTTATACTTATTCTTATTTTTATCCTTTTTTTTATTCTTATTTTTATACTTATTTGTGTTTTATTCTTATTTTTATACTTTTTTTTTTATTCTTATTTTTATTTTATTCTTATTTTTATACTTATTTTTATACTTATTCTGATTTTTATACTTTTTTTATTCTTATTTTTATACTTTTTTTTATACTTATTCTTATACTTTTTTTTATTCTTATTTTTATACTTATTCTAATTTTTATACTTTTTTTTATTCTTATTTTTATACTTATTTGTGTTTTATTCTTATTTTTATACTTATTTTTTTTTATTCTTATTTTTATACTTTTTTTTTATTCTTATTTTTATACTTATTTTTGTTTTATTCTTATTTTTATACTTTTTTTTATTCTTATTTTTATTTTATTCTTATTTATATACTTATTTTTAAACTTATTCTGATTTTTATACTTTTTTTATTCTTATTTTTATACTTATTTTTATACTTATTCTTATTTTTATACTTTTTTTTCTTATTCTTATTTCTATACTTATTTTTGTTTTATTCTTATTTTTATACTTATTTTTGTTTTATTGTTATTTTTATACTTATTTTTATACTTATTCTTATTTTTATACTTATTTTTATACATTTTTTTAATTTTTATACTTATTTTTATACTAATTATTTTTTATTCTTATTTTTATACTTATTTTTATACTTATTCTTATTTTTATACTTATTTTTATACTTTTTTTATCTTACTTTTATACTTTTATTTTTTTATTCTTATTTTTATACTTATTTTTATACTTATTCTTATTTTTATACTTATTTTTATACTTATTCTTATTTTTATATAAAAAAAAATTTATTCTTATTTTTATACTTATTTTTGTTTTATTCTTATTTTTATACTTATTTTTGTTTTATTCTTATTTTTATACAATTTTTTTTTATTCTTATTTTTATACTTATTTTTATTTTATTCTTATTTTTATACTTATTCTTATTTTTATATGTATTTTTGTTTTATTCTTATTTTTATACTTATTTTTATACTTATTCTTATTTTTATACATTTTTTTTAATTTTTATACTTATTTTTGTTTATTCTTATTTTTATACTTATTTTTGTTTATTCTTATTTTTATACTTATTTTTGTTTTATTCTTATTTTTATACTATTTTTTTTATTCTTATTTTTATACTTATTTTTATTTTATTCTTATTTTTATACTTATTTTTATACTTATTCTTATTTTTATACTTTTTTTTATTCTTATTTTTATACTTATTCTAATTTTTATACTTATTCTTATTTTTATCCTTTTTTTTATTCTTATTTTTATACTTATTTGTGTTTTATTCTTATTTTTATACTTATTTTTGTTTTATTCTTATTTTTATACTTATTCTTATTTTTATACTTATTTTTATACTTATTCTTATTTTTATACTTTTTTTATTCTTATTTTTATACTTATTCTTATTTTTATCCTTTTTGTTTATTCTTATTTTTATACTTATTTTTGTTTTATTCTTATTTTTATACTATTTTTTTTTATTCTTATTTTTATACTTATTTTTATTTTATTCTTATTTTTATGCCTATTCTTATTTTTATACATTATTTTGTTCTTACTTTTATACTTATTTTTGTTTTATTCTTATTTTTATACTTTTTGTTTCTTATTTTTATTTTTATACTTATTTTTCTTTTATTCTTATTTTTATACTTATTTTTATACTTATTCTTATTTTTATACTAATTTTTTTTATTCTTATTTTTATACTTATTTTTACTTATTCTTATTTTTATACTTTTTTTTTCTTATTCTTATTTTTATACTTAATTTTATACTTTTTTTTATTTTATTTTTATACTTATTTTTATACTTATTCCTATTTTTATACTAATTATTTTTTTATTCTTATTTTTATACTTATTTTTATACTTATTCTTATTTTTATAAAAAAAAAATTTATTCTTATTTTTATACTTATTTTTATTTTATTCTTATTTTTATAGAAAAAAAATTTATTTTTATTTTTATACTTATTTTTGTTTTATTCTTATTTTTATACTTATTCTTATTTTTATTCTTATTTTTATACTTATTCTTATTTTTATTCTTATTTTTATACTTTTTTTTATTCTTATTTTTATACTTATTTTTATACTTATTCTGATTTTTATACTTTTTTATTCTTATTTTTATACTTATTTTTTTTATTCTTATTTTTATACTTTTTTTTATTATTCTTATTTTTATACTTATTTTTGTTTTATTCTTATTTTTATACTTATTCTTATTTTTATACTTTTTTTTATTCTTATTTTTATACTTATTCTAATTTTTATACTTATTCTTATTTTTATACTTTTTTTTATTCTTATTTTTATACTTATACTTATTTTTATACATTTTTTTTTGTTATTACTTTTATATTTATTTTTGTTTAATTCTTATTTTTATACTTATTCTTATTTTTATACTTATATTTATACTTATTCTTATTTTTATACTAATTATTTTTATACTTATTTTTATACTTATTTTTATACTTATTCTTATTTTTATACATTTTTTTTGTTCTTACTTTTATATTTATTTTTCTTTTATTCTTATTTTTATACTTATCTTATTTTTATACTTATTTTTATACATTTTTTTTAATTTTTATACTTATTTTTGTTTATTCTTATTTTTATACTTATTTTTTTTATTCTTATTTTTATACTTATTTTTATACTTATTCTTATTTTTATACTTTTTTTTATTCTTATTTTTATACTTATTCTAATTTTTATACTTATTCTTATTTTTATCCTTTTTTTTATTCTTATTTTTATACTTATTTGTGTTTTATTCTTATTTTTATACTTTTTTTTTTATTCTTATTTTTATTTTATTCTTATTTTTATACTTATTTTTATACTTATTCTGATTTTTATACTTTTTTTATTCTTATTTTATACTTTTTTTTATACTTATTCTTATACTTTTTTTTATTCTTATTTTTATACTTATTCTAATTTTTATACTTTTTTTTATTCTTATTTTTATACTTATTTGTGTTTTATTCTTATTTTTATACTTATTTTTTTTTATTCTTATTTTTATACTTTTTTTTTATTCTTATTTTTATACTTATTTTTGTTTTATTCTTATTTTTATACTTTTTTTTATTCTTATTTTTATTTTATTCTTATTTATATACTTATTTTTAAACTTATTCTGATTTTTATACTTTTTTATTCTTATTTTTATACTTATTTTTATACTTATTCTTATTTTTATACTTTTTTTTCTTATTCTTATTTCTATACTTATTTTTGTTTTATTCTTATTTTTATACTTATTTTTGTTTTATTGTTATTTTTATACTTATTTTTATACTTATTCTTATTTTTATACTTATTTTTATACATTTTTTTAATTTTTATACTTATTTTTATACTAATTATTTTTTATTCTTATTTTTATACTTATTTTTATACTTATTCTTATTTTTATACTTATTTTTATACTTTTTTTATCTTACTTTTATACTTTTATTTTTTTATTCTTATTTTTATACTTATTTTTATACTTATTCTTATTTTTATACTTATTTTTATACTTATTCTTATTTTTATATAAAAAAAAATTTATTCTTATTTTTATACTTATTTTTGTTTTATTCTTATTTTTATACTTATTTTTATACTTTTTTTTATCTTACTTTTATACTTTTATTTTTTTATTCTTATTTTTATACTTATTTTTATACTTATTCTTATTTTTATACTTATTCTTATTTTTATCCTTTTTTTATTCTTATTTTTATACTTATTTGTGTTTTATAGTTATTTTTATACTTATTTTTATACTTATTCTTATTTTTATACATTTTTTTAATTTTTATACTTATTTTTGTTTATTCTTATTTTTATACTCATTTTTTTTTATTCTTATTTTTATACTTATTTTTGTTTTATTCTTATTTTTATACTTATTCTTATTTTTATACTAATTATTTTTTATTCTTATTTTTATACTTATTTTTATACTTATTCTTATTTTTATACAATTTTTTTTTATTCTTATTTTTATACTTATTTTTGTTTTATTCTTATTTCTATAGAAAAAAAAAATTTTTCTTATTTTTATACTTATTTTTGTTTTGTTCTTATTTTTATACTTATTTTTATACTTTTTTTAATCTTAATTTTATACTTTTATTTTTTTATTCTTATTTTTATACTTATTCTTATACTAATTTTTTTTTTATTCTTATTTTATAATTATTTTTATACTTATTCTTATTTTTATACTTATTTGTGTTTTATTCTTATTTTTATACTTATTTTTTTTTATTCTTATTTTTATACTTATTCTAATTTTTATACTTATTCTTATTTTTATCCTTTTTTTTATTCTTATTTTTATACTTATTTGTGTTTTATTCTTATTTTTATACTTATTTTTGTTTTATTCTTATTTTTATAGTTTGTTTTTTATTCTTATTTTTATTTTATTCTTATTTTTATACTTTTTTTTATACTTATTCTGATTTTTATACTTTTTATATTCTTATTTTTATACTTATTCTTATTTTTATACTTTTTTTATTCTTATTTTTACACTTATTTTTTTTTATTCTTATTTTTATACTTTGTTTTTTTATTCTTATTTTTATACTTATTTTTATTTTATTCTTATTTTTATACTTATTCTTATTTTTATACTTATTTTTATACTTATTCTTATTTTTATACTAATTTTTTTTTATTCTTATTTTTATACTTATTTTTATACTTATTCTTAATTTTATACTTTTTTTTATTCTTATTTTTGTACCTATTTTTTTACTTATTCTTATTTTTATATGTATTTTTGTTTTATTCTTATTTTTATACTTATTATTATACTTATTCTTATATTTTTTTTTTATTCTTATTTTTATACTTATTTTTATACATTTTTTTTGTTCTTACTTTTATACTTATTTTTGTTTTATTCTTATTTTTATACAATTTTTTTTTATTCTTATTTTTATACTTATTTTTATACTTATTCTTATTTTTATACTAATTTTTTTTTATACTTATTTTTATACTTATTTTTATACTTATTCTTATTTTTATACTTTTTTTTATTCTTATTTTTATACTTATTCTTATTTTTATCCTTTTTTTATTCTTATTTTTATACTTATTTGTGTTTTATTCTTATTTTTATACTTATTTGTGTTTTATTCTTATTTTTATACTTCTTTTTTTTTATTCTTATTTTTATACTTATTTTTGTTTTATTCTTATTTTTATACTTATTTTTATACTTATTCTTATTTTTATACTAATTTTTTTTTATACTTATTTTTATACTTATTTTTATACTTATTCTTATTTTTATACTTTTTTTTATTCTTATTTTTATACTTATTCTTATTTTTATCCTTTTTGTTTATTCTTATTTTTATACTTATTCTTATTTTTATCCTTTTTGTTTATTCTTATTTTTATACTTATTTTTGTTTTATTCTTATTTTTATACTATTTTTTTTTATTCTTATTTTTATACTAATTTTTTTTTATACTTATTTTTATACTTATTTTTATACTTATTCTTATTTTTATACTTTTTTTTATTCTTATTTTTATACTTATTCTTATTTTTATCCTTTTTGTTTATTCTTATTTTTATACTTATTCTTATTTTTATACTTTTTTTATTCTTATTTTTATACTTTTTTTTATACTTATTCTTATACTTTTTTTTATTCTTATTTTTATACTTATTCTAA
Source organism: Mixophyes australis (assembly GCA_036250195.1). Lineage (NCBI taxonomy): Eukaryota > Metazoa > Chordata > Amphibia > Anura > Limnodynastidae > Mixophyes > Mixophyes australis. The sequence continues at coordinate 38,508 of JAVHZZ010000382.1, read as the reverse complement.
TTTTTATACTTTTTTTTATTCTTATTTTTATACTTATTTGTGTTTTATTCTTATTTTTATACTTATTTTTTTTTATTCTTATTTTTATACTTTTTTTTTATTCTTATTTTTATACTTATTTTTGTTTTATTCTTATTTTTATACTTTTTTTTATTCTTATTTTTATTTTATTCTTATTTATATACTTATTTTTAAACTTATTCTGATTTTTATACTTTTTTTATTCTTATTTTTATACTTATTTTTATACTTATTCTTATTTTTATACTTTTTTTTCTTATTCTTATTTCTATACTTATTTTTGTTTTATTCTTATTTTTATACTTATTTTTGTTTTATTGTTATTTTTATACTTATTTTTATACTTATTCTTATTTTTATACTTATTTTTATACATTTTTTTAATTTTTATACTTATTTTTATACTAATTATTTTTTATTCTTATTTTTATACTTATTTTTATACTTATTCTTATTTTTATACTTATTTTTATACTTTTTTTATCTTACTTTTATACTTTTATTTTTTTATTCTTATTTTTATACTTATTTTTATACTTATTCTTATTTTTATACTTATTTTTATACTTATTCTTATTTTTATATAAAAAAAAATTTATTCTTATTTTTATACTTATTTTTGTTTTATTCTTATTTTTATACTTATTTTTGTTTTATTCTTATTTTTATACAATTTTTTTTTATTCTTATTTTTATACTTATTTTTATTTTATTCTTATTTTTATACTTATTCTTATTTTTATATGTATTTTTGTTTTATTCTTATTTTTATACTTATTTTTATACTTATTCTTATTTTTATACATTTTTTTAATTTTTATACTTATTTTTGTTTATTCTTATTTTTATACTTATTTTTGTTTATTCTTATTTTTATACTTATTTTTGTTTTATTCTTATTTTTATACTATTTTTTTTATTCTTATTTTTATACTTATTTTTATTTTATTCTTATTTTTATACTTATTTTTATACTTATTCTTATTTTTATACTTTTTTTTATTCTTATTTTTATACTTATTCTAATTTTTATACTTATTCTTATTTTTATCCTTTTTTTTATTCTTATTTTTATACTTATTTGTGTTTTATTCTTATTTTTATACTTATTTTTGTTTTATTCTTATTTTTATACTTATTCTTATTTTTATACTTATTTTTATACTTATTCTTATTTTTATACTTTTTTTATTCTTATTTTTATACTTATTCTTATTTTTATCCTTTTTGTTTATTCTTATTTTTATACTTATTTTTGTTTTATTCTTATTTTTATACTATTTTTTTTTATTCTTATTTTTATACTTATTTTTATTTTATTCTTATTTTTATGCCTATTCTTATTTTTATACATTATTTTGTTCTTACTTTTATACTTATTTTTGTTTTATTCTTATTTTTATACTTTTTGTTTCTTATTTTTATTTTTATACTTATTTTTCTTTTATTCTTATTTTTATACTTATTTTTATACTTATTCTTATTTTTATACTAATTTTTTTTATTCTTATTTTTATACTTATTTTTACTTATTCTTATTTTTATACTTTTTTTTTCTTATTCTTATTTTTATACTTAATTTTATACTTTTTTTTATTTTATTTTTATACTTATTTTTATACTTATTCCTATTTTTATACTAATTATTTTTTTATTCTTATTTTTATACTTATTTTTATACTTATTCTTATTTTTATAAAAAAAAAATTTATTCTTATTTTTATACTTATTTTTATTTTATTCTTATTTTTATAGAAAAAAAATTTATTTTTATTTTTATACTTATTTTTGTTTTATTCTTATTTTTATACTTATTCTTATTTTTATTCTTATTTTTATACTTATTCTTATTTTTATTCTTATTTTTATACTTTTTTTTATTCTTATTTTTATACTTATTTTTATACTTATTCTGATTTTTATACTTTTTTATTCTTATTTTTATACTTATTTTTTTTATTCTTATTTTTATACTTTTTTTTATTATTCTTATTTTTATACTTATTTTTGTTTTATTCTTATTTTTATACTTATTCTTATTTTTATACTTTTTTTTATTCTTATTTTTATACTTATTCTAATTTTTATACTTATTCTTATTTTTATACTTTTTTTTATTCTTATTTTTATACTTATACTTATTTTTATACATTTTTTTTTGTTATTACTTTTATATTTATTTTTGTTTAATTCTTATTTTTATACTTATTCTTATTTTTATACTTATATTTATACTTATTCTTATTTTTATACTAATTATTTTTATACTTATTTTTATACTTATTTTTATACTTATTCTTATTTTTATACATTTTTTTTGTTCTTACTTTTATATTTATTTTTCTTTTATTCTTATTTTTATACTTATCTTATTTTTATACTTATTTTTATACATTTTTTTTAATTTTTATACTTATTTTTGTTTATTCTTATTTTTATACTTATTTTTTTTATTCTTATTTTTATACTTATTTTTATACTTATTCTTATTTTTATACTTTTTTTTATTCTTATTTTTATACTTATTCTAATTTTTATACTTATTCTTATTTTTATCCTTTTTTTTATTCTTATTTTTATACTTATTTGTGTTTTATTCTTATTTTTATACTTTTTTTTTTATTCTTATTTTTATTTTATTCTTATTTTTATACTTATTTTTATACTTATTCTGATTTTTATACTTTTTTTATTCTTATTTTTATACTTTTTTTTATACTTATTCTTATACTTTTTTTTATTCTTATTTTTATACTTATTCCAATTTTTATACTTTTTTTTATTCTTATTTTTATACTTATTTGTGTTTTATTCTTATTTTTATACTTATTTTTTTTTATTCTTATTTTTATACTTTTTTTTTATTCTTATTTTTATACTTATTTTTGTTTTATTCTTATTTTTATACTTTTTTTTATTCTTATTTTTATTTTATTCTTATTTATATACTTATTTTTAAACTTATTCTGATTTTTATACTTTTTTTATTCTTATTTTTATACTTATTTTTATACTTATTCTTATTTTTATACTTTTTTTTCTTATTCTTATTTCTATACTTATTTTTGTTTTATTCTTATTTTTATACTTATTTTTGTTTTATTGTTATTTTTATACTTATTTTTATACTTATTCTTATTTTTATACTTATTTTTATACATTTTTTTAATTTTTATACTTATTTTTATACTAATTATTTTTTATTCTTATTTTTATACTTATTTTTATACTTATTCTTATTTTTATACTTATTTTTATACTTTTTTTATCTTACTTTTATACTTTTATTTTTTTATTCTTATTTTTATACTTATTTTTATACTTATTCTTATTTTTATACTTATTTTTATACTTATTCTTATTTTTATATAAAAAAAAAATTATTCTTATTTTTATACTTATTTTTGTTTTATTCTTATTTTTATACTTATTTTTATACTTTTTTTTATCTTACTTTTATACTTTTATTTTTTTATTCTTATTTTTATACTTATTTTTATACTTATTCTTATTTTTATACTTATTCTTATTTTTATCCTTTTTTTATTCTTATTTTTATACTTATTTGTGTTTTATAGTTATTTTTATACTTATTTTTATACTTATTCTTATTTTTATACATTTTTTTAATTTTTATACTTATTTTTGTTTATTCTTATTTTTATACTCATTTTTTTTTATTCTTATTTTTATACTTATTTTTGTTTTATTCTTATTTTTATACTTATTCTTATTTTTATACTAATTATTTTTTATTCTTATTTTTATACTTATTTTTATACTTATTCTTATTTTTATACAATTTTTTTTTATTCTTATTTTTATACTTATTTTTGTTTTATTCTTATTTCTATAGAAAAAAAAAATTATTCTTATTTTTATACTTATTTTTGTTTTGTTCTTATTTTTATACTTATTTTTATACTTTTTTTAATCTTAATTTTATACTTTTATTTTTTTATTCTTATTTTTATACTTATTTTTATACTTATTCTTATACTAATTTTTTTTTTTATTCTTATTTTATAATTATTTTTATACTTATTCTTATTTTTATACTTATTTGTGTTTTATTCTTATTTTTATACTTATTTTTTTTTATTCTTATTTTTATACTTATTCTAATTTTTATACTTATTCTTATTTTTATCCTTTTTTTTATTCTTATTTTTATACTTATTTGTGTTTTATTCTTATTTTTATACTTATTTTTGTTTTATTCTTATTTTTATAGTTTGTTTTTTATTCTTATTTTTATTTTATTCTTATTTTTATACTTTTTTTTATACTTATTCTGATTTTTATACTTTTTATATTCTTATTTTTATACTTATTCTTATTTTTATACTTTTTTTATTCTTATTTTTACACTTATTTTTTTTTATTCTTATTTTTATACTTTGTTTTTTTATTCTTATTTTTATACTTATTTTTATTTTATTCTTATTTTTATACTTATTCTTATTTTTATACTTATTTTTATACTTATTCTTATTTTTATACTAATTTTTTTTTATTCTTATTTTTATACTTATTTTTATACTTATTCTTAATTTTATACTTTTTTTTATTCTTATTTTTGTACCTATTTTTTTACTTATTCTTATTTTTATATGTATTTTTGTTTTATTCTTATTTTTATACTTATTATTATACTTATTCTTATATTTTTTTTTTATTCTTATTTTTATACTTATTTTTATACATTTTTTTTGTTCTTACTTTTATACTTATTTTTGTTTTATTCTTATTTTTATACAATTTTTTTTTATTCTTATTTTTATACTTATTTTTATACTTATTCTTATTTTTATACTAATTTTTTTTTATACTTATTTTTATACTTATTTTTATACTTATTCTTATTTTTATACTTTTTTTTATTCTTATTTTTATACTTATTCTTATTTTTATCCTTTTTTTATTCTTATTTTTATACTTATTTGTGTTTTATTCTTATTTTTATACTTATTTGTGTTTTATTCTTATTTTTATACTTCTTTTTTTTTATTCTTATTTTTATACTTATTTTTGTTTTATTCTTATTTTTATACTTATTTTTATACTTATTCTTATTTTTATACTAATTTTTTTTTATACTTATTTTTATACTTATTTTTATACTTATTCTTATTTTTATACTTTTTTTTATTCTTATTTTTATACTTATTCTTATTTTTATCCTTTTTGTTTATTCTTATTTTTATACTTATTCTTATTTTTATCCTTTTTGTTTATTCTTATTTTTATACTTATTTTTGTTTTATTCTTATTTTTATACTATTTTTTTTTATTCTTATTTTTATACTAATTTTTTTTTATACTTATTTTTATACTTATTTTTATACTTATTCTTATTTTTATACTTTTTTTTATTCTTATTTTTATACTTATTCTTATTTTTATCCTTTTTGTTTATTCTTATTTTTATACTTATTCTTATTTTTATACTTTTTTTATTCTTATTTTTATACTTTTTTTTATACTTATTCTTATACTTTTTTTTATTCTTATTTTTATACTTATTCTAATTTTTATACTTTTTTTTATTCTTATTTTTATACTTATTTGTGTTTTATTCTTATTTTTATACTTATTTTTTTTTATTCTTATTTTTATACTTTTTTTTTATTCTTATTTTTATACTTATTTTTGTTTTATTCTTATTTTTATACTTTTTTTTATTCTTATTTTTATTTTATTCTTATTTATATACTTATTTTTAAACTTATTCTGATTTTTATACTTTTTTTATTCTTATTTTTATACTTATTTTTATACTTATTCTTATTTTTATACTTTTTTTTCTTATTCTTATTTCTATACTTATTTTTGTTTTATTCTTATTTTTATACTTATTTTTGTTTTATTGTTATTTTTATACTTATTTTTATACTTATTCTTATTTTTATACTTATTTTTATACATTTTTTTAATTTTTATACTTATTTTTATACTAATTATTTTTTATTCTTATTTTTATACTTATTTTTATACTTATTCTTATTTTTATACTTATTTTTATACTTTTTTTATCTTACTTTTATACTTTTATTTTTTTATTCTTATTTTTATACTTATTTTTATACTTATTCTTATTTTTATACTTATTTTTATACTTATTCTTATTTTTATATAAAAAAAAATTTATTCTTATTTTTATACTTATTTTTGTTTTATTCTTATTTTTATACTTATTTTTGTTTTATTCTTATTTTTATACAATTTTTTTTTATTCTTATTTTTATACTTATTTTTATTTTATTCTTATTTTTATACTTATTCTTATTTTTATATGTATTTTTGTTTTATTCTTATTTTTATACTTATTTTTATACTTATTCTTATTTTTATACATTTTTTTTAATTTTTATACTTATTTTTGTTTATTCTTATTTTTATACTTATTTTTGTTTATTCTTATTTTTATACTTATTTTTATACTTATTCTTATTTTTATACTTTTTTTTATTCTTATTTTTATACTTATTCTAATTTTTATACTTATTCTTATTTTTATCCTTTTTTTTATTCTTATTTTTATACTTATTTGTGTTTTATTCTTATTTTTATACTTATTTTTGTTTTATTCTTATTTTTATACTTATTCTTATTTTTATACTTATTTTTATACTTATTCTTATTTTTATACTTTTTTTATTCTTATTTTTATACTTATTCTTATTTTTATCCTTTTTGTTTATTCTTATTTTTATACTTATTTTTGTTTTATTCTTATTTTTATACTATTTTTTTTTATTCTTATTTTTATACTTATTTTTATTTTATTCTTATTTTTATGCCTATTCTTATTTTTATACATTATTTTGTTCTTACTTTTATACTTATTTTTGTTTTATTCTTATTTTTATACTTTTTGTTTCTTATTTTTATTTTTATACTTATTTTTCTTTTATTCTTATTTTTATACTTATTTTTATACTTATTCTTATTTTTATACTAATTTTTTTTATTCTTATTTTTATACTTATTTTTACTTATTCTTATTTTTATACTTTTTTTTTCTTATTCTTATTTTTATACTTAATTTTATACTTTTTTTTATTTTATTTTTATACTTATTTTTATACTTATTCCTATTTTTATACTAATTATTTTTTTATTCTTATTTTTATACTTATTTTTATACTTATTCTTATTTTTATAAAAAAAAAATTTATTCTTATTTTTATACTTATTTTTATTTTATTCTTATTTTTATAGAAAAAAAATTTATTTTTATTTTTATACTTATTTTTGTTTTATTCTTATTTTTATACTTATTCTTATTTTTATTCTTATTTTTATACTTATTCTTATTTTTATTCTTATTTTTATACTTTTTTTTATTCTTATTTTTATACTTATTTTTATACTTATTCTGATTTTTATACTTTTTTATTCTTATTTTTATACTTATTTTTTTTATTCTTATTTTTATACTTTTTTTTATTATTCTTATTTTTATACTTATTTTTGTTTTATTCTTATTTTTATACTTATTCTTATTTTTATACTTTTTTTTATTCTTATTTTTATACTTATTCTAATTTTTATACTTATTCTTATTTTTATACTTTTTTTTATTCTTATTTTTATACTTATACTTATTTTTATACATTTTTTTTGTTCTTACTTTTATATTTATTTTTCTTTTATTCTTATTTTTATACTTATCTTATTTTTATACTTATTTTTATACATTTTTTTTAATTTTTATACTTATTTTTGTTTATTCTTATTTTTATACTTATTTTTTTTATTCTTATTTTTATACTTATTTTTATACTTATTCTTATTTTTATACTTTTTTTTATTCTTATTTTTATACTTATTCTAATTTTTATACTTATTCTTATTTTTATCCTTTTTTTTATTCTTATTTTTATACTTATTTGTGTTTTATTCTTATTTTTATACTTTTTTTTTTATTCTTATTTTTATTTTATTCTTATTTTTATACTTATTTTTATACTTATTCTGATTTTTATACTTTTTTTATTCTTATTTTTATACTTTTTTTTATACTTATTCTTATACTTTTTTTTATTCTTATTTTTATACTTATTCCAATTTTTATACTTTTTTTTATTCTTATTTTTATACTTATTTGTGTTTTATTCTTATTTTTATACTTATTTTTTTTTATTCTTATTTTTATACTTTTTTTTTATTCTTATTTTTATACTTATTTTTGTTTTATTCTTATTTTTATACTTTTTTTTATTCTTATTTTTATTTTATTCTTATTTATATACTTATTTTTAAACTTATTCTGATTTTTATACTTTTTTTATTCTTATTTTTATACTTATTTTTATACTTATTCTTATTTTTATACTTTTTTTTCTTATTCTTATTTCTATACTTATTTTTGTTTTATTCTTATTTTTATACTTATTTTTGTTTTATTGTTATTTTTATACTTATTTTTATACTTATTCTTATTTTTATACTTATTTTTATACATTTTTTTAATTTTTATACTTATTTTTATACTAATTATTTTTTATTCTTATTTTTATACTTATTTTTATACTTATTCTTATTTTTATACTTATTTTTATACTTTTTTTATCTTACTTTTATACTTTTATTTTTTTATTCTTATTTTTATACTTATTTTTATACTTATTCTTATTTTTATACTTATTTTTATACTTATTCTTATTTTTATATAAAAAAAAAATTATTCTTATTTTTATACTTATTTTTGTTTTATTCTTATTTTTATACTTATTTTTATACTTTTTTTTATCTTACTTTTATTCTTTTATTTTTTTATTCTTATTTTTATACTTATTTTTATACTTATTCTTATTTTTATACTTATTCTTATTTTTATCCTTTTTTTATTCTTATTTTTATACTTATTTGTGTTTTATAGTTATTTTTATACTTATTTTTATACTTATTCTTATTTTTATACATTTTTTTAATTTTTATACTTATTTTTGTTTATTCTTATTTTTATACTCATTTTTTTTTATTCTTATTTTTATACTTATTTTTGTTTTATTCTTATTTTTATACTTATTCTTATTTTTATACTAATTATTTTTTATTCTTATTTTTATACTTATTTTTATACTTATTCTTATTTTTATACAATTTTTTTTTATTCTTATTTTTATACTTATTTTTGTTTTATTCTTATTTCTATAGAAAAAAAAAATTATTCTTATTTTTATACTTATTTTTGTTTTGTTCTTATTTTTATACTTATTTTTATACTTTTTTTAATCTTAATTTTATACTTTTATTTTTTTATTCTTATTTTTATACTTATTTTTATACTTATTCTTATACTAATTTTTTTTTTATTCTTATTTTATAATTATTTTTATACTTATTCTTATTTTTATACTTATTTGTGTTTTATTCTTATTTTTATACTTATTTTTTTTTATTCTTATTTTTATACTTATTCTAATTTTTATACTTATTCTTATTTTTATCCTTTTTTTTATTCTTATTTTTATACTTATTTGTGTTTTATTCTTATTTTTATACTTATTTTTGTTTTATTCTTATTTTTATAGTTTGTTTTTTATTCTTATTTTTATTTTATTCTTATTTTTATACTTTTTTTTATACTTATTCTGATTTTTATACTTTTTATATTCTTATTTTTATACTTATTCTTATTTTTATACTTTTTTTATTCTTATTTTTACACTTATTTTTTTTTATTCTTATTTTTATACTTTGTTTTTTTATTCTTATTTTTATACTTATTTTTATTTTATTCTTATTTTTATACTTATTCTTATTTTTATACTTATTTTTATACTTATTCTTATTTTTATACTAATTTTTTTTTATTCTTATTTTTATACTTATTTTTATACTTATTCTTAATTTTATACTTTTTTTTATTCTTATTTTTGTACTTATTTTTTTACTTATTCTTATTTTTATATGTATTTTTGTTTTATTCTTAATTTTATACTTATTATTATACTTATTCTTATATTTTTTTTTTATTCTTATTTTTATACTTATTTTTATACATTTTTTTTGTTCTTACTTTTATACTTATTTTTGTTTTATTCTTATTTTTATACAATTTTTTTTTATTCTTATTTTTATACTTATTTTTATACTTATTCTTATTTTTATACTAATTTTTTTTTATACTTATTTTTATACTTATTTTTATACTTATTCTTATTTTTATACTTTTTTTTATTCTTATTTTTATACTTATTCTTATTTTTATCCTTTTTTTATTCTTATTTTTATACTTATTTGTGTTTTATTCTTATTTTTATACTTATTTGTGTTTTATTCTTATTTTTATACTTCTTTTTTTTTATTCTTATTTTTATACTTATTTTTGTTTTATTCTTATTTTTATACTTATTTTTATACTTATTCTTATTTTTATACTAATTTTTTTTTATACTTATTTTTATACTTATTTTTATACTTATTCTTATTTTTATACTTTTTTTTATTCTTATTTTTATACTTATTCTTATTTTTATCCTTTTTGTTTATTCTTATTTTTATACTTATTCTTATTTTTATCCTTTTTGTTTATTCTTATTTTTATACTTATTTTTGTTTTATTCTTATTTTTATACTATTTTTTTTTATTCTTATTTTTATACTTATTTTTATTTTATTCCTATTTTTATACTTATTCTTATTTTTATATGTATTTTTGTTTTTTTCTTATTTTTATACTTATTATTATACTTATTCTTAAATTTTTTTTTATTCTTATTTTTATACTTATTTTTATTTTATTCTTATTTTTATACTTATTTTTATACTTATTCTTATTTTTATACTTTTTTTTAATTCTTATTTTTATACTTATTCTAATTTATATACTTATTCTTATTTTTATCCTTTTTTTATTCTTATTTTTATACTTATTTGTGTTTTATTCTTATTTTTATACTTATTTTTGTTTTATTCTTATTTTTATACTTATTCTTATTTTTATACTTATTTTTATACTTATTCTTATTTTTATACTTTTTTTTATTCTTATTTTTATACTTATTCTTATTTTTATCCTTTTTGTTTATTCTTATTTTTATACTTATTTTTGTTTTATTCTTATTTTTATACTATTTTTTTTTATTCTTATTTTTATACTTATTTTTATTTTATTCTTATTTTTATACATATTCTTATTTTTATATGTATTTTTGTTTTTTTCTTATTTTTATACTTATTATTATACTTATTCTTATACTTTTTTTTATTCTTATTTTTATACTTATTTTTATACTTATACTTGTTTTTATACATTTTTTTTATTTTTATTTTTATACTTATTTTTATACTTATTCCTATTTTTATACTAATTATTTTTTTATTCTTATTTTTATACTTATTCTTATTTTTATACAATTTTTTTATTCTTATTTTTATACTTATTTTTGTTTATTCTTATTTTTATACTTATTTTTCTTTTATTTTTATTTTTATACTTATTTTTATACTTATTCTGATTTTTATACTTATTTTAATACATTTTTTTTAATTTTTATACTTATTTTTGTTTATTCTTATTTTTATACTTATTTTTCTTTTATTCTTATTTTTATACTTATTTTTATACTTATTCTTATTTTTATACTTTTTTTTTTATTCTTATTTTTATACTTATTTTTATACTTATTCTTATACTAATTTTTTTTTTTATTCTTATTTTTATACTTATTTTTATACTTATTCTTATTTTTATACTAATTTTTTTTTATTCTTATTTTTATACTTATTTTTATACTTATTCTTAATTTTATACTTTTTTTTATTCTTATTTTTATACTTATTTTTTTACTTATTCTTATTTTTATATGTATTTTTGTTTTATTCTTATTTTTATACTTATTATTATACTTATTCTTATATTTTTTTTTTATTCTTATTTTTATACTTATTTTTATACATTTTTTTTAATTTTTATACTTATTTTTGTTTATTCTTATTTTTAAACTATTTTTTTATTCTTATTTTTATACTTATTTTTATTTTATTCTTATTTTTATACTTATTTTTATACTTATTCTTATTTTTATACTTATTTTTGTTTTATTCTTATTCTTATACTTATTCTTATTTTTATACTTATTTTTATACTTATTCTTATTTTTATACTAATTTTTTTTATACTTATTTTTATACTTATTTTTATGCTTATTCTTATTTTTATACTTTTTTTTATTCTTATTTTTATACTTATTCTTATTTTTATCCTTTTTGTTTATTCTTATTTTTATACTTATTTTTGTTTTATTCTTATTTTTATACTATTTTTTTTTATTCTTATTTTTATACTTATTTTTATTTTATTCTTATTTTTATACTTATTCTTATTTTTATATGTATTTTTGTTTTTTTCTTATTTTTATACTTATTATTATACTTATACTTATTTTTATACATTTTTTTTATTTTTATTTTTATACTTATTTTTATACTTATTCCTATTTTTATACTAATTATTTTTTTATTCTTATTTTTATACTTATTCTTATTTTTATACAATTTTTTTTTTATTCTTATTTTTATACTTATTTTTATACATTTTTTTTGTTCTTACTTTTATACTTATTTATGTTTTATTCTTATTTTTATACATTTTTTTTATTCTTATTTTTATACTTATACTTATTTTTATACATTTTTTTTTGTTATTACTTTTATATTTATTTTTGTTTAATTCTTATTTTTATACTTATTCTTATTTTTATACTTATATTTATACTTATTCTTATTTTTATACTAATTATTTTTATACTTATTTTTATACTTATTTTTATACTTATTCTTATTTTTATACATTTTTTTTGTTCTTACTTTTATATTTATTTTTGTTTTATTCTTATTTTTATACTTATCTTATTTTTATACTTATTTTTATACATTTTTTTTAATTTTTATACTTATTTTTGTTTATTCTTATTTTTATACTTATTTTTTTTATTCTTATTTTTATACTTATTTTTATACTTATTCTTATTTTTATACTTTTTTTTATTCTTATTTTTATACTTATTCTAATTTTTATACTTATTCTTATTTTTATTTTTATACTTATTCTTATTTTTATCCTTTTTGTTTATTCTTATTTTTATACTTATTTTTGTTTTATTCTTATTTTTATACTATTTTTTTTATTCTTATTTTTATACTTATTTTTATTTTATTCTTATTTTTATACTTATTCTTATTTTTATATGTATTTTTGTTTTTTTCTTATTTTTATACTTATTATACTTATTCTTAAATTGTTTTTTATTCTTATTTTTATACTTATTTTTATACTTATACTTATTTTTATACATTTTTTTTATTTTTATTTTTATACTTATTTTTATACTTATTCCTATTTTTATATTAATTATTTTTTTATTCTTATTTTTATACTTATTCTTATTTTTATACATTTTTTTTTATTCTTATTTTTATACTTATTTTTGTTTATTCTTATTTTTATACTTATTTTTGTTTTATTCTTATTTTTATACTTATTTTTATACTTATTCTGATTTTTATACTTATTTTAATACATTTTTTTTTAATTTTTATACTTATTTTTGTTTATTCTTATTTTTATACTTATTTTTGTTTTATTCTTATTTTTATACTTATTTTTATACTTATTCTTATTTTTATACTAATTTTTTTTTATTCTTATTTTTATACTTATTTTTAATTTTATACTTTTTTTTATTCTTATTTTTATACTTATTTTTGTTTTATTTTTATTTTTATACTTATTTTTATACTTATTCTGATTTTTATACTTATTTTAATACATTTTTTTTAATTTTTATACTTATTTTTGTTTATTCTTATTTTTATACTTATTTTTGTTTTATTCTTATTTTTATACTTATTTTTATACTTATTCTTATTTTTATACTTTTTTTTTATTATTCTTATTTTTATACTTATTTTTATACTTATTCTTATACTAATTTTTTTTTTATTCTTATTTTTATACTTATTTTTATACTTATTCTTATTTTTATACTAATTTTTTTTTATTCTTATTTTTATACTTATTTTTATACTTATTCTTAATTTTATACTTTTTTTTATTCTTATTTTTGTACTTATTTTTTTACTTATTCTTATTTTTATATGTATTTTTGTTTTATTCTTATTTTTATACTTATTATTATACTTATTCTTATATTTTTTTTTTATTCTTATTTTTATACTTATTTTTATACATTTTTTTTGTTCTTACTTTTATACTTATTTTTGTTTTATTCTTATTTTTATAATTATTCTTATTTTTATACATTTTTTTTAATTTTTATACTTATTTTTGTTTATTCTTATTTTTATAATTATTTTTGTTTATTCTTATTTTTATACTTATTTTTGTTTTATTCTTATTTTTATACTATTTTTTTTTATTCTTATTTTTATACTTATTTTTATTTTATTCTTATTTTTATACTTATTTTTATACTTATTCTTATTTTTATACTTTTTTTTATTCTTATTTTTATACTTATTCTAATTTTTATACTTATTCTTATTTTTATCCTTTTTTTATTCTTATTTTTATACTTATTTGTGTTTTATTCATATTTTTATACTTATTTTTTTTTATTCTTATTTTTATACTTTTTTTTATTCTTATTATTATACTTATTTTTGTTTTATTCTTATTTTTATACTTATTCTTATTTTTATACTTATTTTTATACTTATTCTTATTTTTATACTAATTTTTTTTTATACTTATTTTTATACTTATTTTTATACTTATTCTTATTTTTATACTTTTTTTTATTCTTATTTTTATACTTATTTTTGTTTTATTCTTATTTTTATACTTATTCTTATTTTTATACTTATTTTTATACTTATTCTTATTTTTATACTAATTTTTTTTTATACTTATTTTTATACTTATTTTTATACTTATTCTTATTTTTATACTTTTTTTTATTCTTATTTTTATACTTATTTTTATACATTTTTTTTATTTTTATTTTTATACTTATTTTTATACTTATTCCTATTTTTATACTAATTATTTTTTTATTCTTATTTTTATACTTATTTTTATACTTATTCTTATTTTTATAAAAAAAAAATTTATTCTTATTTTTATACTTATTTTTATTTTATTCTTATTTTTATAGAAAAAAAAAATTTTATTTTTATTTTTATACTTTTATTTATACTTATTTTTATTTTTATACTAATTATTTTTATACTTATTTTTATACTTATTTTTGTTTTATTCTTATTTTCATACTTATTTTTGTTTTATTCTTATTTTTATACTATTTTTTTTTATTCTTATTTTTATACCTATTTTTATTTTATTCTTATTTTTATACTTATTCTTATTTTTATTCTTATTTTTATACTTTTTTTTTATTCTTATTTTTATACTTGTTTTTATACTTATTCTGATTTTTATACTTTTTTATTCTTATTTTTATACTTATTTTTATACTTATTCTTATTTTTATACTTTTTTTTATTCTTATTTTTATACTTATTCTAATTTTTATACTTATTCTTATTTTTATACTTTTTTTTATTCTTATTTTTATACTTATACTTATTTTTATACATTTTTTTTTGTTATTACTTTTATATTTATTTTTGTTTAATTCTTATTTTTATACTTATTCTTATTTTTATACTTATATTTATACTTATTCTTATTTTTATACTAATTATTTTTATACTTATTTTTATACTTATTTTTATACTTATTCTTATTTTTATACATTTTTTTTGTTCTTACTTTTATATTTATTTTTGTTTTATTCTTATTTTTATACTTATCTTATTTTTATACTTATTTTTATACATTTTTTTTAATTTTTATACTTATTTTTGTTTATTCTTATTTTTATACTTATTTTTTTTATTCTTATTTTTATACTTATTTTTATACTTATTCTTATTTTTATACTTTTTTTTATTCTTATTTTTATTCTTATTTTTATACTTTTTTTTTATTCTTATTTTTATACTTGTTTTTATACTTATTCTGATTTTTATACTTTTTTATTCTTATTTTTATACTTATTTTTATACTTATTCTTATTTTTATACTTTTTTTTATTCTTATTTTTATACTTATTCTAATTTTTATACTTATTCTTATTTTTATACTTTTTTTTATTCTTATTTTTATACTTATACTTATTTTTATACATTTTTTTTTGTTATTACTTTTATATTTATTTTTGTTTAATTCTTATTTTTATACTTATTCTTATTTTTATACTTATATTTATACTTATTCTTATTTTTATACTAATTATTTTTATACTTATTTTTATACTTATTTTTATACTTATTCTTATTTTTATACATTTTTTTTGTTCTTACTTTTATATTTATTTTTGTTTTATTCTTATTTTTATACTTATCTTATTTTTATACTTATTTTTATACATTTTTTTTAATTTTTATACTTATTTTTGTTTATTCTTATTTTTATACTTATTTTTTTTATTCTTATTTTTATACTTATTTTTATACTTATTCTTATTTTTATACTTTTTTTTATTCTTATTTTTATACTTATTTTTATACTTTTTTTTTATTTTTATTTTTATACTTATTTTTATACTTATTCCTATTTTTATACTAATTATTTTTTTATTCTTATTTTTATACTTATTTTTATACTTATTCTTATTTTTATAAAAAAAAAATTTATTCTTATTTTTATACTTATTTTTATTTTATTCTTATTTTTATAGAAAAAAAAAATTTTATTTTTATTTTTATACTTTTATTTATACTTATTTTTATTTTTATACTAATTATTTTTATACTTATTTTTATACTTATTTTTGTTTTATTCTTATTTTCATACTTATTTTTGTTTTATTCTTATTTTTATACTATTTTTTTTTATTCTTATTTTTATACCTATTTTTATTTTATTCTTATTTTTATACTTATTCTTATTTTTATTCTTATTTTTATACTTTTTTTTTATTCTTATTTTTATACTTGTTTTTATACTTATTCTGATTTTTATACTTTTTTATTCTTATTTTTATACTTATTTTTATACTTATTCTTATTTTTATACTTTTTTTTATTCTTATTTTTATACTTATTCTAATTTTTATACTTATTCTTATTTTTATACTTTTTTTTATTCTTATTTTTATACTTATACTTATTTTTATACATTTTTTTTTGTTATTACTTTTATATTTATTTTTGTTTAATTCTTATTTTTATACTTATTCTTATTTTTATACTTATATTTATACTTATTCTTATTTTTATACTAATTATTTTTATACTTATTTTTATACTTATTTTTATACTTATTCTTATTTTTATACATTTTTTTTGTTCTTACTTTTATATTTATTTTTGTTTTATTCTTATTTTTATACTTATCTTATTTTTATACTTATTTTTATACATTTTTTTTAATTTTTATACTTATTTTTGTTTATTCTTATTTTTATACTTATTTTTATACTTATTCTTATTTTTATACTTTTTTTTATTCTTATTTTTATACTTATTCTAATTTTTATACTTATTCTTATTTTTATTTTTATACTTATTCTTATTTTTATCCTTTTTGTTTATTCTTATTTTTATACTTATTTTTGTTTTATTCTTATTTTTATACTATTTTTTTTATTCTTATTTTTATACTTATTTTTATTTTATTCTTATTTTTATACTTATTCTTATTTTTATATGTATTTTTGTTTTTTTCTTATTTTTATACTTATTATACTTATTCTTAAATTGTTTTTTATTCTTATTTTTATACTTATTTTTATACTTATACTTATTTTTTTTATTTTTATTTTTATACTTATTTTTATACTTATTCCTATTTTTATATTAATTATTTTTTTATTCTTATTTTTATACTTATTCTTATTTTTATACATTTTTTTTTATTCTTATTTTTATACTTATTTTTGTTTATTCTTATTTTTATACTTATTTTTGTTTTATTCTTATTTTTATACTTATTTTTATACTTATTCTGATTTTTATACTTATTTTAATACATTTTTTTTAATTTTTATACTTATTTTTGTTTATTCCTATTTTTATACTTATTTTTGTTTTATTCCTATTTTTATACTTATTTTTATACTTATTCTTATTTTTATACTAATTTTTTTTTTATTCTTATTTTTATACTTATTTTTAATTTTATACTTTTTTTTATTCTTATTTTTATACTTATTTTTTTACTTATTCTTATTTTTATATGTATTTTTGTTTTATTCTTATTTTTATACTTATTATTATACTTATGCTTATATTTTTTTTTTATTCTTATTTTTATACTTATTTTTATACATTTTTTTGTTCTTACTTTTATACTTATTTTTGTTTTATTCTTATTTTTATACTTATTCTTATTTTTATACTTATTTTTATACATTTTTTTAATTTTTATACTTATTTTTGTTTATTCTTATTTTTATACTTATTTTTGTTTATTCTTATTTTTATACTTATTTTTGTTTTATTCTTATTTTTAAACTATTTTTTTTTATTCTTATTTTTATACTTATTTTTGTTTTATTCTTATTTTTATACTTATTTTTATACTTATTGTGATTTTTATACTTATTTTAATACATTTTTTTTAATTTTTATACTTATTTTTGTTTATTCTTATTTTTATACTTATTTTTGTTTTATTCTTATTTTTATACTTATTTTTATACTTATTCTTATTTTTATACTAATTTTTTTTTATTCTTATTTTTATACTTATTTTTAATTTTATACTTTTTTTATTCTTATTTTTATACTTATTTTTTTACTTATTCTTATTTTTATATGTATTTTTGTTTTATTCTTATTTTTATACTTATTATTATACTTATGCTTATATTTTTTTTTTATTCTTATTTTTATACTTATTTTTATACATTTTTTTTGTTCTTACTTTTATACTTATTTTTGTTTTATTCTTATTTTTATACTTATTCTTATTTTTATACTTATTTTTATACATTTTTTTTAAATTTTTATACTTATTTTTGTTTATTCTTATTTTTATACTTATTTTTGTTTATTCTTATTTTTATACTTATTTTTGTTTTATTCTTATTTTTAAACTATTTTTTTTTATTCTTATTTTTATACTTATTTTTATTTTATTCTTATTTTTATACTTATTTTTATACTTATTCTTATTTTTATACTTTTTTTTAATTCTTATTTTTATACTTATTCTAATTTTTATACTTATTCTTATTTTTATCCTTTTTTTATTCTTATTTTTATACTTATTTGTGTTTTATTCTTATTTTTATACTTATTTTTTTTTATTCTTATTTTTATACTTTTTTTTATTCTTATTTTTATACTTATTTTTGTTTTATTCTTATTTTTATACTTATTCTTATTTTTATACTTATTTTTATACTTATTCTTATTTTTATACTAATTTTTTTTTATTCTTATTTTTATACTTATTTTTATACTTATTCTTATTTTTATAAAAAAAAAAATTTATTCTTATTTTTATACTTATTTTTATTTTATTCTTATTTTTATAGAAAAAAAAAATTTTATTTTTATTTTTATACTTATATTTATACTTATTTTTATTTTTATACTAATTATTTTTATACTTATTTTTATACTTATTTTTGTTTTATTCTTATTTTCATACTTATTTTTGTTTTTTTCTTATTTTTATACTATTTTTTTTTATTCTTATTTTTATACTTATTTTTATTTTATTCTTATTTTTATACTTATTCTTATTTTTATTCTTATTTTTATACTTTTTTTTTATTCTTATTTTTATACTTGTTTTTATACTTATTTTGATTTTTATACTTTTTTATTCTTATTTTTATACTTATTTTTATACTTATTCTTATTTTTATACTTTTTTTTATTCTTATTTTTATACTTATTCTAATTTTTATACTTATTCTTATTTTTATACTTTTTTTTATTCTTATTTTTAAACTTATGCTTATTTTTATACATTTTTTTTTGTTATTACTTTTATATTTATTTTTGTTTAATTCTTATTTTTATACTTATTCTTATTTTTATACTTATATTTATACTTATTCTTATTTTTATACTAATTATTTTTATACTTATTTTTATACTTATTTTTATACTTATTCTGATTTTTATACTTTTTTATTCTTATTTTTATACTTATTTTTATACTTATTCTTATTTTTATACTTTTTTTTATTCTTATTTTTATACTTATTCTAATTTTTATATTTATTCTTATTTTTATACTTTTTTTTATTCTTATTTTTATACTTATACTTATTTTTTTCATTTTTTTTGTTATTACTTTTATATTTATTTTTGTTTAATTCTTATTTTTATACTTATTCTTATTTTTATACTTATATTTATACTTATTCTTATTTTTATACTAATTATTTTTATACTTATTTTTATACTTATTTTTATACTTATTCTTATTTTTATACATTTTTTTTGTTCTTACTTTTATATTTATTTTTGTTTTATTCTTATTTTTATACTTATCTTATTTTTATACTTATTTTTATACATTTTTTTTAATTTTTATACTTATTTTTGTTTATTCTTATTTTTATACTTATTTTTTTTATTCTTATTTTTATACTTATTTTTATACTTATTCTTATTTTTATACTTTTTTTTATTCTTATTTTTATACTTATTCTAATTTTTATACTTATTCTTATTTTTATTTTTATACTTATTCTTATTTTTATCCTTTTTGTTTATTCTTATTTTTATACTTATTTTTGTTTTATTCTTATTTTTATACTATTTTTTTTATTCTTATTTTTATACTTATTTTTATTTTATTCTTATTTTTATACTTATTCTTATTTTTATATGTATTTTGGTTTTTTTCTTATTTTTATACTTATTATACTTATTCTTAAATTGTTTTTTATTCTTATTTTTATACTTATTTTTATACTTATACTTATTTTTATACATTTTTTTATTTTTATTTTTATACTTATTTTTATACTTATTCCTATTTTTATATTAATTATTTTTTTATTCTTATTTTTATACTTATTCTTATTTTTATACATTTTTTTTTATTCTTATTTTTATACTTATTTTTGTTTATTCTTATTTTTATACTTATTTTTGTTTTATTCTTATTTTTATACTTATTTTTATACTCATTCTGATTTTTATACTTATTTTAATACATTTTTTTTAATTTTTATACTTATTTTTGTTTATTCTTATTTTTATACTTATTTTTGTTTTATTCTTATTTTTATACTTATTTTTATACTTATTCTTATTTTTATACTTATTTTTAATTTTATACTTTTTTTTATTCTTATTTTTATACTTATTTTTTTACTTATTCTTATTTTTATATGTATTTTTGTTTTTTCTTATTTTTATACTTATTATACTTATTCTTAAATTGTTTTTTATTCTTATTTTTATACTTATTTTTATACTTATACTTATTTTTATACATTTTTTTATTTTTATTTTTATACTTATTTTTATACTTATTCCTATTTTTATATTAATTATTTTTTTATTCTTATTTTTATACTTATTCTTATTTTTATACATTTTTTTTTATTCTTATTTTTATACTTATTTTTGTTTATTCTTATTTTTATACTTATTTTTGTTTTATTCTTATTTTTATACTTATTTTTATACTCATTCTGATTTTTATACTTATTTTAATACATTTTTTTTAATTTTTATACTTATTTTTGTTTATTCTTATTTTTATACTTATTTTTGTTTTATTCTTATTTTTATACTTATTTTTATACTTATTCTTATTTTTATACTTATTTTTAATTTTATACTTTTTTTTATTCTTATTTTTATACTTATTTTTTTACTTATTCTTATTTTTATATGTATTTTTGTTTTATTCTTATTTTTATACTTATTATTATACTTATGCTTATATTTTTTTTTTATTCTTATTTTTATACTTATTTTTATACATTTTTTTTGTTCTTACTTTTATACTTATTTTTGTTTTATTCTTATTTTTATACTTATTCTTATTTTTATACTTATTTTTATACATTTTTTTTAATTTTTATACTTATTTTTGTTTATTCTTATTTTTATACTTATTTTTGTTTATTCTTATTTTTATACTTATTTTTGTTTTATTCTTATTTTTAAACTATTTTTTTTTTATTCTTATTTTTATACTTATTTTTATTTTATTCTTATTTTTATACTTATTTTTATACTTATTCTTATTTTTATACTTTTTTTTAATTCTTATTTTTATACTTATTCTAATTTTTATACTTATTCTTATTTTTATCCTTTTTTTATTCTTATTTTTATACTTATTTTTGTTTTATTCTTATTTTTATACTTATTCTTATTTTTATACTTATTTTTATACTTATTCTTATTTTTATACTAATTTTTTTTATACTTATTTTTATACTTATTTTTATACTTATTCTTATTTTTATACTTTTTTTTATTCTTATTTTTATACTTATTCTTATTTTTATCCTTTTTGTTTATTCTTATTTTTATACTTATTTTTGTTTTATTCTTATTTTTATACAATTTTTTTTTATTCTTATTTTTATACTTATTTTTATTTTATTCATATTTTTATACTTATTCTTATTTTTATATGTATTTTTGTTTTATTCTTATTTTTATACTTATTCTTATTTTTATACATTTTTTTTAATTTTTATACTTATTTTTGTTTATTCTTATTTTTATACTTATTTTTATACTTATTCTGATTTTTATACTTATTTTAATACATTTTTTTTAATTTTTATACTTATTTTTGTTTATTCTTATTTTTATACTTATTTTTGTTTTATTCTTATTTTTATACTTATTTTTATACTTATTCTTATTTTTATACTTTTTTTTTTATTCTTATTTTTATACTTATTTTTATACTTATTCTTATACTAATTTTTTTTTTTATTCTTATTTTTATACTTATTTTTATACTTATTCTTATTTTTATACTAATTTTTTTTTATTCTTATTTTTATACTTATTTTTATACTTATTCTTAATTTTATACTTTTTTTTATTCTTATTTTTGTACTTATTTTTTTACTTATTCTTATTTTTATATGTATTTTTGTTTTATTCTTATTTTTATACTTATTATTATACTTATTCTTATATTTTTTTTTTATTCTTATTTTTATCCTTTTTTTATTCTTATTTTTATACTTATTTGTGTTTTATTCTTATTTTTATACTTATTTTTTTTTATTCTTATTTTTATACTTATTCTTATTTTTATACTTATTTTTATACTTATTCTTATTTTTATACTTTTTTTTATTCTTATTTTTATACTTATTCTTATTTTTATCCTTTTTGTTTATTCTTATTTTTATACTTATTTTTGTTTTATTCTTATTTTTATACTATTTTTTTTATTCTTATTTTTATACTTATTTTTATTTTATTCTTATTTTTATACTTATTCTTATTTTTATATGTATTTTTGTTTTATTCTTATTTTTATACTTATTATTATACTTATTCTTATACTTTTTTTTTATTCTTATTTTTATACTTATTTTTATACTTATACTTATTTTTATACATTTTTTTTATTTTTATTTTTATACTTATTTTTATACTTATTCCTATTTTTATACTAATTATTTTTTTATTCTTATTTTTATACTTATTTTTATACTTATTCTTATTTTTATACAATTTTTTTTATTCTTATTTTTATACTTATTTTTGTTTATTCTTATTTTTATACTTATTTTTTTTTATTCTTATTTTTATACTTATTTTTATACTTTTTTTTTATTTTTATTTTTATACTTATTTTTATACTTATTCCTATTTTTATACTAATTATTTTTTTATTCTTATTTTTATACTTATTTTTATACTTATTCTTATTTTTATAAAAAAAAAATTTATTCTTATTTTTATACTTATTTTTATTTTATTCTTATTTTTATAGAAAAAAAAATTTTATTTTTATTTTTATACTTATATTTATACTTATTTTTATTTTTATACTAATTATTTTTATACTTATTTTTATACTTATTTTTGTTTTATTCTTATTTTCATACTTATTTTTGTTTTATTCTTATTTTTATACTATTTTTTTTTATTCTTATTTTTATACTTATTTTTATTTTATTCTTATTTTTATACTTATTCTTATTTTTATTCTTATTTTTATACTTTTTTTTTATTCTTATTTTTATACTTGTTTTTATACTTATTCTGATTTTTATACTTTTTTATTCTTCTTTTTATACTTATTTTTATACTTATTCTTATTTTTATACTTTTTTTTATTCTTATTTTTATACTTATTCTAATTTTTATACTTATTCTTATTTTTATACTTTTTTTTATTCTTATTTTTATACTTATACTTATTTTTATACATTTTTTTTTATTACTTTTATATTTATTTTTGTTTAATTCTTATTTTTATACTTATTCTTATTTTTATACTTATATTTATACTTATTCTTATTTTTATACTAATTATTTTTATACTTATTTTTATACTTATTTTTATACTTATTCTTATTTTTATACATTTTTTTTGTTCTTACTTTTATATTTATTTTTGTTTTATTCTTATTTTTATACTTATCTTATTTTTATACTTATTTTTATACATTTTTTTTTAATTTTTATACTTATTTTTGTTTATTCTTATTTTTATACTTATTTTTTTTATTCTTATTTTTATACTTATTTTTATACTTATTCTTATTTTTATACTTTTTTTTATTCTTATTTTTATACTTATTCTAATTTTTATACTTATTCTTATTTTTATTTTTATACTTATTCTTATTTTTATCCTTTTTGTTTATTCTTATTTTTATACTTATTTTTGTTTTATTCTTATTTTTATACTATTTTTTTTTATTCTTATTTTTATACTTATTTTTATTTTATTCTTATTTTTATACTTATTCTTATTTTTATATGTATTTTTGTTTTTTTCTTATTTTTATACTTATTATTATACTTATTCTTAAATTTTTTTTTATTCTTATTTTTATACTTATTTTTATACTTATACTTGTTTTTATACATTTTTTTTATTTTTATTTTTATACTTATTTTTATACTTATTCCTATGTTTATATTAATTATTTTTTTATTCTTATTTTTATACTTATTCTTATTTTCATACATTTTTTTTTATTATTTTTATACTTATTTTTGTTTATTCTTATTTTTATACTTATTTTTGTTTTATTCTTATTTTTATACTTATTTTTATACTTATTCTTATTTTTATACTTTTTTTTTTTATTCTTATTTTTACACTTATTTTTATACTTATTCTTATACTAATTTTTTTTTTATTCTTATTTTTATACTTATTTTTATACTTATTCTTATTTTTATACTAATTTTTTTTTATTCTTATTTTTATACTTATTTTTAATTTTATACTTTTTTTTATTCTTATTTTTATACTTATTTTTTTACTTATTCTTATTTTTATATGTATTTTTGTTTTATTCTTATTTTTATACTTATTATTATACTTATTCTTATATTTTTTTTTTATTCTTATTTTTATACTTATTTTTATACATTTTTTTTGTTCTTACTTTTATACTTATTTTTGTTTTATTCTTATTTTTATACTTATTCTTATTTTTATACTTATTTTTATACATTTTTTTAATTTTTATACTTATTTTTGTTTATTCTTATTTTTATACTTATTTTTGTTTATTCTTATTTTTATACTTATTTTTGTTTTATTCTTATTTTTAAACTATTTTTTTTTTATTCTTATTTTTATACTTATTTTTATTTTATTCTTATTTTTATACTTATTTTTATACTTATTCTTATTTTTATACTTTTTTTTAATTCTTATTTTTATACTTATTCTAATTTTTATACTTATTCTTATTTTTATCCTTTTTTTATTCTTATTTTTATACTTATTTGTGTTTTATTCTTATTTTTATACTTATTTTTTTTTATTCTTATTTTTATACTTTTTTTTATTCTTATTTTTATACTTATTTTTGTTTTATTCTTATTTTTATACTTATTCTTATTTTTATACTTATTTTTATACTTATTCTTATTTTTATACTTTTTTTTATTCTTATTTTTATACTTATTCTTATTTTTATCCTTTTTGTTTATTCTTATTTTTATACTTATTTTTGTTTTATTCTTATTTTTATACAATTTTTTTTTATTCTTATTTTTATACTTATTTTTATTTTATTCTTATTTTTATACTTATTCTTATTTTTATATGTATTTTTGTTTTATTCTTATTTTTATACTTATTTTTATACTTATTCTTATTTTTATACATTTTTTTTAATTTTTATACTTATTTTTGTTTATTCTTATTTTTATACTTATTTTTGTTTATTCTTATTTTTATACTTATTTTTGTTTTATTCTTATTTTTATACTATTTTTTTTATTCTTATTTTTATACTTATTTTTATTTTATTCTTATTTTTATACTTATTTTTATACTTATTCTTATTTTTATACTTTTTTTTATTCTTATTTTTATACTTATTCTAATTTTTATACTTATTCTTATTTTTATCCTTTTTTTTATTCTTATTTTTATACTTATTTGTGTTTTATTCTTATTTTTATACTTATTTTTGTTTTATTCTTATTTTTATACTTATTCTTATTTTTATACTTATTTTTATACTTATTCTTATTTTTATACTTTTTTTATTCTTATTTTTATACTTATTCTTATTTTTATCCTTTTTGTTTATTCTTATTTTTATACTTATTTTTGTTTTATTCTTATTTTTATACTATTTTTTTTTATTCTTATTTTTATACTTATTTTTATTTTATTCTTATTTTTATGCCTATTCTTATACATTATTTTGTTCTTACTTTTATACTTATTTTTGTTTTATTCTTATTTTTATACTTTTTGTTTCTTATTTTTATTTTTATACTTATTTTTCTTTTATTCTTATTTTTATACTTATTTTTATACTTATTCTTATTTTTATACTAATTTTTTTTATTCTTATTTTTATACTTATTTTTACTTATTCTTATTTTTATACTTTTTTTTTCTTATTCTTATTTTTATACTTAATTTTATACTTTTTTTTATTTTATTTTTATACTTATTTTTATACTTATTCCTATTTTTATACTAATTATTTTTTTATTCTTATTTTTATACTTATTTTTATACTTATTCTTATTTTTATAAAAAAAAAATTTATTCTTATTTTTATACTTATTTTTATTTTATTCTTATTTTTATAGAAAAAAAATTTATTTTTATTTTTATACTTATTTTTGTTTTATTCTTATTTTTATACTTATTCTTATTTTTATTCTTATTTTTATACTTATTCTTATTTTTATTCTTATTTTTATACTTTTTTTTATTCTTATTTTTATACTTATTTTTATACTTATTCTGATTTTTATACTTTTTTATTCTTATTTTTATACTTATTTTTTTTATTCTTATTTTTATACTTTTTTTTATTATTCTTATTTTTATACTTATTTTTGTTTTATTCTTATTTTTATACTTATTCTTATTTTTATACTTTTTTTTATTCTTATTTTTATACTTATTCTAATTTTTATACTTATTCTTATTTTTATACTTTTTTTTATTCTTATTTTTATACTTATACTTATTTTTATACATTTTTTTTTGTTATTACTTTTATATTTATTTTTGTTTAATTCTTATTTTTATACTTATTCTTATTTTTATACTTATATTTATACTTATTCTTATTTTTATACTAATTATTTTTATACTTATTTTTATACTTATTTTTATACTTATTCTTATTTTTATACATTTTTTTTGTTCTTACTTTTATATTTATTTTTCTTTTATTCTTATTTTTATACTTATCTTATTTTTATACTTATTTTTATACATTTTTTTTAATTTTTATACTTATTTTTGTTTATTCTTATTTTTATACTTATTTTTTTTATTCTAATTTTTATACTTATTCTTATTTTTATCCTTTTTTTTATTCTTATTTTTATACTTATTTGTGTTTTATTCTTATTTTTATCCTTTTTTTTTATTCTTATTTTTATTTTATTCTTATTTTTATACTTATTTTTATACTTATTCTGATTTTTATACTTTTTTTATTCTTATTTTTATACTTTTTTTTATACTTATTCTTATACTTTTTTTTATTCTTATTTTTATACTTATTCTAATTTTTATACTTTTTTTTATTCTTATTTTTATACTTATTTGTGTTTTATTCTTATTTTTATACTTATTTTTTTTTATTCTTATTTTTATACTTTTTTTTTATTCTTATTTTTATACTTATTTTTGTTTTATTCTTATTTTTATACTTTTTTTTATTCTTATTTTTATTTTATTCTTATTTATATACTTATTTTTAAACTTATTCTGATTTTTATACTTTTTTTATTCTTATTTTTATACTTATTTTTATACTTATTCTTATTTTTATACTTTTTTTTCTTATTCTTATTTCTATACTTATTTTTGTTTTATTCTTATTTTTATACTTATTTTTGTTTTATTGTTATTTTTATACTTATTTTTATACTTATTCTTATTTTTATACTTATTTTTATACATTTTTTTAATTTTTATACTTATTTTTATACTAATTATTTTTTATTCTTATTTTTATACTTATTTTTATACTTATTCTTATTTTTATACTTATTTTTATACTTTTTTTATCTTACTTTTATACTTTTATTTTTTTATTCTTATTTTTATACTTATTTTTATACTTATTCTTATTTTTATACTTATTTTTATACTTATTCTTATTTTTATATAAAAAAAAATTTATTCTTATTTTTATACTTATTTTTATTTTATTCTTATTTTTATAGAAAAAAAATTTATTTTTATTTTTATACTTATTTTTGTTTTATTCTTATTTTTATACTTATTCTTATTTTTATTCTTATTTTTATACTTATTCTTATTTTTATTCTTATTTTTATACTTTTTTTTATTCTTATTTTTATACTTATTTTTATACTTATTCTGATTTTTATACTTTTTTATTCTTATTTTTATACTTATTTTTTTTATTCTTATTTTTATACTTTTTTTTATTATTCTTATTTTTATACTTATTTTTGTTTTATTCTTATTTTTATACTTATTCTTATTTTTATACTTTTTTTTATTCTTATTTTTATACTTATTCTAATTTTTATACTTATTCTTATTTTTATACTTTTTTTTATTCTTATTTTTATACTTATACTTATTTTTATACATTTTTTTTTGTTATTACTTTTATATTTATTTTTGTTTAATTCTTATTTTTATACTTATTCTTATTTTTATACTTATATTTATACTTATTCTTATTTTTATACTAATTATTTTTATACTTATTTTTATACTTATTTTTATACTTATTCTTATTTTTATACATTTTTTTTGTTCTTACTTTTATATTTATTTTTCTTTTATTCTTATTTTTATACTTATCTTATTTTTATACTTATTTTTATACATTTTTTTTAATTTTTATACTTATTTTTGTTTATTCTTATTTTTATACTTATTTTTTTTATTCTAATTTTTATACTTATTCTTATTTTTATCCTTTTTTTTATTCTTATTTTTATACTTATTTGTGTTTTATTCTTATTTTTATCCTTTTTTTTTTATTCTTATTTTTATTTTATTCTTATTTTTATACTTATTTTTATACTTATTCTGATTTTTATACTTTTTTTATTCTTATTTTTATACTTTTTTTTATACTTATTCTTATACTTTTTTTTATTCTTATTTTTATACTTATTCTAATTTTTATACTTTTTTTTATTCTTATTTTTATACTTATTTGTGTTTTATTCTTATTTTTATACTTATTTTTTTTTATTCTTATTTTTATACTTTTTTTTTATTCTTATTTTTATACTTATTTTTGTTTTATTCTTATTTTTATACTTTTTTTTATTCTTATTTTTATTTTATTCTTATTTATATACTTATTTTTAAACTTATTCTGATTTTTATACTTTTTTTATTCTTATTTTTATACTTATTTTTATACTTATTCTTATTTTTATACTTTTTTTTCTTATTCTTATTTCTATACTTATTTTTGTTTTATTCTTATTTTTATACTTATTTTTGTTTTATTGTTATTTTTATACTTATTTTTATACTTATTCTTATTTTTATACTTATTTTTATACATTTTTTTAATTTTTATACTTATTTTTATACTAATTATTTTTTATTCTTATTTTTATACTTATTTTTATACTTATTCTTATTTTTATACTTATTTTTATACTTTTTTTATCTTACTTTTATACTTTTATTTTTTTATTCTTATTTTTATACTTATTTTTATACTTATTCTTATTTTTATACTTATTTTTATACTTATTCTTATTTTTATATAAAAAAAAATTTATTCTTATTTTTATACTTATTTTTATTTTATTCTTATTTTTATAGAAAAAAAATTTATTTTTATTTTTATACTTATTTTTGTTTTATTCTTATTTTTATACTTATTCTTATTTTTATTCTTATTTTTATACTTATTCTTATTTTTATTCTTATTTTTATACTTTTTTTTATTCTTATTTTTATACTTATTTTTATACTTATTCTGATTTTTATACTTTTTTATTCTTATTTTTATACTTATTTTTTTTATTCTTATTTTTATACTTTTTTTTATTATTCTTATTTTTATACTTATTTTTGTTTTATTCTTATTTTTATACTTATTCTTATTTTTATACTTTTTTTTATTCTTATTTTTATACTTATTCTAATTTTTATACTTATTCTTATTTTTATACTTTTTTTTATTCTTATTTTTATACTTATACTTATTTTTATACATTTTTTTTTGTTATTACTTTTATATTTATTTTTGTTTAATTCTTATTTTTATACTTATTCTTATTTTTATACTTATATTTATACTTATTCTTATTTTTATACTAATTATTTTTATACTTATTTTTATACTTATTTTTATACTTATTCTTATTTTTATACATTTTTTTTGTTCTTACTTTTATATTTATTTTTCTTTTATTCTTATTTTTATACTTATCTTATTTTTATACTTATTTTTATACATTTTTTTTAATTTTTATACTTATTTTTGTTTATTCTTATTTTTATACTTATTTTTTTTATTCTTATTTTTATACTTATTTTTATACTTATTCTTATTTTTATACTTTTTTTTATTCTTATTTTTATACTTATTCTAATTTTTATACTTATTCTTATTTTTATCCTTTTTTTTATTCTTATTTTTATACTTATTTGTGTTTTATTCTTATTTTTATACTTTTTTTTTTATTCTTATTTTTATTTTATTCTTATTTTTATACTTATTTTTATACTTATTCTGATTTTTATACTTTTTTTATTCTTATTTTTATACTTTTTTTTATACTTATTCTTATACTTTTTTTTATTCTTATTTTTATACTTATTCTAATTTTTATACTTTTTTTTATTCTTATTTTTATACTTATTTGTGTTTTATTCTTATTTTTATACTTATTTTTTTTTATTCTTATTTTTATACTTTTTTTTTATTCTTATTTTTATACTTATTTTTGTTTTATTCTTATTTTTATACTTTTTTTTATTCTTATTTTTATTTTATTCTTATTTATATACTTATTTTTAAACTTATTCTGATTTTTATACTTTTTTTATTCTTATTTTTATACTTATTTTTATACTTATTCTTATTTTTATACTTTTTTTTCTTATTCTTATTTCTATACTTATTTTTGTTTTATTCTTATTTTGATACTTATTTTTGTTTTATTGTTATTTTTATACTTATTTTTATACTTATTCTTATTTTTATACTTATTTTTATACATTTTTTTAATTTTTATACTTATTTTTATACTAATTATTTTTTATTCTTATTTTTATACTTATTTTTATACTTATTCTTATTTTTATACTTATTTTTATACTTTTTTTATCTTACTTTTATACTTTTATTTTTTTATTCTTATTTTTATACTTATTTTTATACTTATTCTTATTTTTATACTTATTTTTATACTTATTCTTATTTTTATATAAAAAAAATTTTATTCTTATTTTTATACTTATTTTTGTTTTATTCTTATTTTTATACTTATTTTTATACTTTTTTTTATCTTACTTTTATACTTTTATTTTTTTATTCTTATTTTTATACTTATTTTTATACTTATTCTTATTTTTATACTTATTCTTATTTTTATCCTTTTTTTATTCTTATTTTTATACTTATTTGTGTTTTATAGTTATTTTTATACTTATTTTTATACTTATTCTTATTTTTATACATTTTTTTAATTTTTATACTTATTTTTGTTTATTCTTATTTTTATACTCATTTTTTTTTATTCTTATTTTTATACTTATTTTTGTTTTATTCTTATTTTTATACTTATTCTTATTTTTATACTAATTATTTTTTATTCTTATTTTTATACTTATTTTTATACTTATTCTTATTTTTATACAATTTTTTTTTATTCTTATTTTTATACTTATTTTTGTTTTATTCTTATTTCTATAGAAAAAAAAAATTATTCTTATTTTTATGCTTATTTTTGTTTTGTTCTTATTTTTATACTTATTTTTATACTTTTTTTAATCTTAATTTTATACTTTTATTTTTTTATTCTTATTTTTATACTTATTTTTATACTTATTCTTATACTAATTTTTTTTTTATTCTTATTTTATAATTATTTTTATACTTATTCTTATTTTTATACTTATTTGTGTTTTATTCTTATTTTTATACTTATTTTTTTTTATTCTTATTTTTATACTTATTCTAATTTTTATACTTATTCTTATTTTTATCCTTTTTTTTATTCTTATTTTTATACTTATTTGTGTTTTATTCTTATTTTTATACTTATTTTTGTTTTATTCTTATTTTTATAGTTTGTTTTTTATTCTTATTTTTATTTTATTCTTATTTTTATACTTTTTTTTATACTTATTCTGATTTTTATACTTTTTATATTCTTATTTTTATACTTATTCTTATTTTTATACTTTTTTTATTCTTATTTTTACACTTATTTTTTTTTATTCTTATTTTTATACTTTGTTTTTTTATTCTTATTTTTATACTTATTTTTATTTTATTCTTATTTTTATACTTATTCTTATTTTTATACTTATTTTTACTTATTCTTATTTTTATACTTTTTTTTTCTTATTCTTATTTTTATACTTAATTTTATACTTTTTTTTATTTTATTTTTATACTTATTTTTATACTTATTCCTATTTTTATACTAATTATTTTTTTATTCTTATTTTTATACTTATTTTTATACTTATTCTTATTTTTATAAAAAAAAAATTTATTCTTATTTTTATACTTATTTTTATTTTATTCTTATTTTTATAGAAAAAAAATTTATTTTTATTTTTATACTTATTTTTGTTTTATTCTTATTTTTATACTTATTCTTATTTTTATTCTTATTTTTATACTTATTCTTATTTTTATTCTTATTTTTATACTTTTTTTTATTCTTATTTTTATACTTATTTTTATACTTATTCTGATTTTTATACTTTTTTATTCTTATTTTTATACTTATTTTTTTTATTCTTATTTTTATACTTTTTTTTATTATTCTTATTTTTATACTTATTTTTGTTTTATTCTTATTTTTATACTTATTCTTATTTTTATACTTTTTTTTATTCTTATTTTTATACTTATTCTAATTTTTATACTTATTCTTATTTTTATACTTTTTTTTATTCTTATTTTTATACTTATACTTATTTTTATACATTTTTTTTTGTTATTACTTTTATATTTATTTTTGTTTAATTCTTATTTTTATACTTATTCTTATTTTTATACTTATATTTATACTTATTCTTATTTTTATACTAATTATTTTTATACTTATTTTTATACTTATTTTTATACTTATTCTTATTTTTATACATTTTTTTTGTTCTTACTTTTATATTTATTTTTCTTTTATTCTTATTTTTATACTTATCTTATTTTTATACTTATTTTTATACATTTTTTTTAATTTTTATACTTATTTTTGTTTATTCTTATTTTTATACTTATTTTTTTTATTCTAATTTTTATACTTATTCTTATTTTTATCCTTTTTTTTATTCTTATTTTTATACTTATTTGTGTTTTATTCTTATTTTTATCCTTTTTTTTTATTCTTATTTTTATTTTATTCTTATTTTTATACTTATTTTTATACTTATTCTGATTTTTATACTTTTTTTATTCTTATTTTTATACTTTTTTTTATACTTATTCTTATACTTTTTTTTATTCTTATTTTTATACTTATTCTAATTTTTATACTTTTTTTTATTCTTATTTTTATACTTATTTGTGTTTTATTCTTATTTTTATACTTATTTTTTTTTATTCTTATTTTTATACTTTTTTTTTATTCTTATTTTTATACTTATTTTTGTTTTATTCTTATTTTTATACTTTTTTTTATTCTTATTTTTATTTTATTCTTATTTATATACTTATTTTTAAACTTATTCTGATTTTTATACTTTTTTTATTCTTATTTTTATACTTATTTTTATACTTATTCTTATTTTTATACTTTTTTTTCTTATTCTTATTTCTATACTTATTTTTGTTTTATTCTTATTTTTATACTTATTTTTGTTTTATTGTTATTTTTATACTTATTTTTATACTTATTCTTATTTTTATACTTATTTTTATACATTTTTTTAATTTTTATACTTATTTTTATACTAATTATTTTTTATTCTTATTTTTATACTTATTTTTATACTTATTCTTATTTTTATACTTATTTTTATACTTTTTTTATCTTACTTTTATACTTTTATTTTTTTATTCTTATTTTTATACTTATTTTTATACTTATTCTTATTTTTATACTTATTTTTATACTTATTCTTATTTTTATATAAAAAAAAATTTATTCTTATTTTTATACTTATTTTTATTTTATTCTTATTTTTATAGAAAAAAAAATTTATTTTTATTTTTATACTTATTTTTGTTTTATTCTTATTTTTATACTTATTCTTATTTTTATTCTTATTTTTATACTTATTCTTATTTTTATTCTTATTTTTATACTTTTTTTTATTCTTATTTTTATACTTATTTTTATACTTATTCTGATTTTTATACTTTTTTATTCTTATTTTTATACTTATTTTTTTTATTCTTATTTTTATACTTTTTTTTATTATTCTTATTTTTATACTTATTTTTGTTTTATTCTTATTTTTATACTTATTCTTATTTTTATACTTTTTTTTATTCTTATTTTTATACTTATTCTAATTTTTATACTTATTCTTATTTTTATACTTTTTTTTATTCTTATTTTTATACTTATACTTATTTTTATACATTTTTTTTTGTTATTACTTTTATATTTATTTTTGTTTAATTCTTATTTTTATACTTATTCTTATTTTTATACTTATATTTATACTTATTCTTATTTTTATACTAATTATTTTTATACTTATTTTTATACTTATTTTTATACTTATTCTTATTTTTATACATTTTTTTTTGTTCTTACTTTTATATTTATTTTTCTTTTATTCTTATTTTTATACTTATCTTATTTTTATACTTATTTTTATACATTTTTTTTAATTTTTATACTTATTTTTGTTTATTCTTATTTTTATACTTATTTTTTTTATTCTAATTTTTATACTTATTCTTATTTTTATCCTTTTTTTTATTCTTATTTTTATACTTATTTGTGTTTTATTCTTATTTTTATCCTTTTTTTTTTATTCTTATTTTTATTTTATTCTTATTTTTATACTTATTTTTATACTTATTCTGATTTTTATACTTTTTTTATTCTTATTTTTATACTTTTTTTTATACTTATTCTTATACTTTTTTTTATTCTTATTTTTATACTTATTCTAATTTTTATACTTTTTTTTATTCTTATTTTTATACTTATTTGTGTTTTATTCTTATTTTTATACTTATTTTTTTTTATTCTTATTTTTATACTTTTTTTTTATTCTTATTTTTATACTTATTTTTGTTTTATTCTTATTTTTATACTTTTTTTTATTCTTATTTTTATTTTATTCTTATTTATATACTTATTTTTAAACTTATTCTGATTTTTATACTTTTTTTATTCTTATTTTTATACTTATTTTTATACTTATTCTTATTTTTATACTTTTTTTTCTTATTCTTATTTCTATACTTATTTTTGTTTTATTCTTATTTTTATACTTATTTTTGTTTTATTGTTATTTTTATACTTATTTTTATACTTATTCTTATTTTTATACTTATTTTTATACATTTTTTTAATTTTTATACTTATTTTTATACTAATTATTTTTTATTCTTATTTTTATACTTATTTTTATACTTATTCTTATTTTTATACTTATTTTTATACTTTTTTTATCTTACTTTTATACTTTTATTTTTTTATTCTTATTTTTATACTTATTTTTATACTTATTCTTATTTTTATACTTATTTTTATACTTATTCTTATTTTTATATAAAAAAAAATTTATTCTTATTTTTATACTTATTTTTATTTTATTCTTATTTTTATAGAAAAAAAATTTATTTTTATTTTTATACTTATTTTTGTTTTATTCTTATTTTTATACTTATTCTTATTTTTATTCTTATTTTTATACTTATTCTTATTTTTATTCTTATTTTTATACTTTTTTTTATTCTTATTTTTATACTTATTTTTATACTTATTCTGATTTTTATACTTTTTTATTCTTATTTTTATACTTATTTTTTTTATTCTTATTTTTATACTTTTTTTTATTATTCTTATTTTTATACTTATTTTTGTTTTATTCTTATTTTTATACTTATTCTTATTTTTATACTTTTTTTTATTCTTATTTTTATACTTATTCTAATTTTTATACTTATTCTTATTTTTATACTTTTTTTTATTCTTATTTTTATACTTATACTTATTTTTATACATTTTTTTTTGTTATTACTTTTATATTTATTTTTGTTTAATTCTTATTTTTATACTTATTCTTATTTTTATACTTATATTTATACTTATTCTTATTTTTATACTAATTATTTTTATACTTATTTTTATACTTATTTTTATACTTATTCTTATTTTTATACATTTTTTTTGTTCTTACTTTTATATTTATTTTTCTTTTATTCTTATTTTTATACTTATCTTATTTTTATACTTATTTTTATACATTTTTTTTAATTTTTATACTTATTTTTGTTTATTCTTATTTTTATACTTATTTTTTTTATTCTTATTTTTATACTTATTTTTATACTTATTCTTATTTTTATACTTTTTTTTATTCTTATTTTTATACTTATTCTAATTTTTATACTTATTCTTATTTTTATCCTTTTTTTTATTCTTATTTTTATACTTATTTGTGTTTTATTCTTATTTTTATACTTTTTTTTTTATTCTTATTTTTATTTTATTCTTATTTTTATACTTATTTTTATACTTATTCTGATTTTTATACTTTTTTTATTCTTATTTTTATACTTTTTTTTATACTTATTCTTATACTTTTTTTTATTCTTATTTTTATACTTATTCTAATTTTTATACTTTTTTTTATTCTTATTTTTATACTTATTTGTGTTTTATTCTTATTTTTATACTTATTTTTTTTTATTCTTATTTTTATACTTTTTTTTTATTCTTATTTTTATACTTATTTTTGTTTTATTCTTATTTTTATACTTTTTTTTATTCTTATTTTTATTTTATTCTTATTTATATACTTATTTTTAAACTTATTCTGATTTTTATACTTTTTTTATTCTTATTTTTATACTTATTTTTATACTTATTCTTATTTTTATACTTTTTTTTCTTATTCTTATTTCTATACTTATTTTTGTTTTATTCTTATTTTGATACTTATTTTTGTTTTATTGTTATTTTTATACTTATTTTTATACTTATTCTTATTTTTATACTTATTTTTATACATTTTTTTAATTTTTATACTTATTTTTATACTAATTATTTTTTATTCTTATTTTTATACTTATTTTTATACTTATTCTTATTTTTATACTTATTTTTATACTTTTTTTATCTTACTTTTATACTTTTATTTTTTTATTCTTATTTTTATACTTATTTTTATACTTATTCTTATTTTTATACTTATTTTTATACTTATTCTTATTTTTATATAAAAAAAATTTTATTCTTATTTTTATACTTATTTTTGTTTTATTCTTATTTTTATACTTATTTTTATACTTTTTTTTATCTTACTTTTATACTTTTATTTTTTTATTCTTATTTTTATACTTATTTTTATACTTATTCTTATTTTTATACTTATTCTTATTTTTATCCTTTTTTTATTCTTATTTTTATACTTATTTGTGTTTTATAGTTATTTTTATACTTATTTTTATACTTATTCTTATTTTTATACATTTTTTTAATTTTTATACTTATTTTTGT
>JAVHZZ010000381.1:37500-40000 GCA_036250195.1 Mixophyes australis | reverse complement strand
CCTAACCCTACCCCCTAACCCTAACCCCTAACCCTAACAACCCTAACCCTAGCCCTAACCCTAACACTTCGGCCAGGGTTGCCTAACCCTAACCCCAACCCTAGCCCTAACCCTAGCCCTAACCCTAAACCCTAAACCCTAAACCCTAACCTTAAACCCTAACCCTAACCCCTAACCCTTAACCCACACCCTAACCCTAACCCACACCCTAACCCACACCCTAACCCACACCCTAACCCTAACCCACACCCCTAACCCATAACCCTAACCTAACCCTAACCCCTAACCCTAACCCTAAAACCCTAACACTAACCCTAACCCCCCTGACCCTGACCCCCTAACCCTAACACCCTAACCCTAAAACCCTAACCCCTAACCCCAACCCCCTAACCCTAACCCTGACCCTAACCCTAAAACCCTAACCCTAACCCTAAAACCCTAACCCTAACCCTAACACCCTAACCCTAAAACCCTAACCCTAACCCCTAACCCTAACCCCCTAACCCTGACCCTAACCCTGACCCTAACCCTAAAACCCTAACCCTAAAACCCTAACCCCTAACCCTAACCCCCTAACCCTAAAACCCTAACACCCTAACCCCTAACCCCTAACCCCTAACCCTAACCCCCTAACCCTCTAACCTTAACACCCTAACCTAAACCCATAACCCTAACCCATAACCCTAACCTAACCCTAATAACCCTAACCCTAAACCCTAACCCCTAAGCCTAACCCCTAACCCTAACCCTAACCCCCCTAACCCCCCTGACCCTAACCCTGACTAACCCTGACCCTAAAACCCTAACCCTAAAACCCTAACCCTAACCACCTAACCCCCCTGACCCTGACCCTAACCCTAAAACCCTAAAACCCTAACCCTAACCCCAAAACCCTAACCCTAAAACCCTAACCCTAAAACCCTAACCCCTAACCCTTAACCCTAACCCCTAACCCTAACCCCCTAACCCTAACCACCTAACCCAAACCCCCTAACCCTAACCCCCTAACCCTAACCCCCTAACCCTAAACCCCTAACCCTAACCCTCACCCCCTAACCCTAACACCCTAACCCCCTAACCCCCTAACCCTAACCCTAACCCCTAACCCTAACCCCCTAACCCCCCTGACCCCCCTAACCCCCCTGACCCTGACCCTAACCCTGACCCTAACCCTAAAACCCTAACCCTAACACCCTAACCCTAACCCCTACCCCTAACTCCCTAACCCTAAAACCCTAACCCTAACCCCCTAACCCTAAAACCCTAACCCCCTAACCCCTAACCCTAACCCAAACCCTAATAACCCTAACCCTAATACTAACCCTAACCCTAATACTAACCCTAACCCCAACCCTAACCCCTAACCCTAACCCAAACCCTAACCCCCACCCTAACCCCCTAACCCTAATATGTCCCTAACCCTAACATGTCCCTAACCCTAACCCTTAACCCTAACCCTAACAACCCTAACAACCCTAACCCTAACCCTAATAACCCTAACCCTAACCCCAAACCCTAAACCTAACCCTTAAACCTAACCCCAACCCCAACCCCTAACCCTAACCCCTAACCCTAATAACCCTAACATGTCCAGCTTTTCCTTAACATTAACCCTAACCCTAACCCAACCCTAACCCAACCCTAAACCTTAACCCTAAACCCTAACCCTACCCTAACCCTAACCCTACCCTAACCCTAACAACCCTAACCCTAACAATCCTAACCCTAACAACCCTAACCCTAGCCCTAACCCTAGCCCTAACCCTAACCCTAAACCTAACCCTAGCCCTAGCCCTAGCCCTAACCCTAACCTAAACCCTAACCCACACCCTAACCCCTAACCCTAATAACCCTAACCCTAATATGTCCAGCTTTTCCCGAACATTAACCCTAACCCTAACCTTAACCCAACCCTAACCCTAACCCCTAACCCTTACCCCTAACCCTAAACCCTAACCCTACCCTAACCCTAACAACCCTAACCCTAACAACCCTAACCCTAACAACCCTAACCCTAACAACCCTAACCCTAACCCTAACCTAAACCCTAACCCACACCCTAACCCACACCCTAACCCTAACCCACACCCTAACCCTAACCCACACCCTAACCCCCTAACCCTAACACCCTAACCCTAACACCCTAACCTTAACACCCTAACCCTAACACCCTAACCCTAACCCTAACCCCTAACCCTACCCCCTAACCCCTACCTTAACCCTAACCCTAACCCACACCCTAACCCACACCCTAACCCTAACCCACACCCTAACCCTAACCCCCTAACCCTAACAACCTAACCCTAACACCCTAACCTTAACACCCTAACCCTAACACCCTAACCCTAAACCCTAACCCTAACCCCAACCCCTAACCCCTACCTTAACCCTAACCCTACCCTAACCCTAACAACCCTAACCCTAACAACCCTAACCCTAGCCCTAACACTTCGGCCAGGGTTGCCTAACCCTAACCCCAGCCCTAACCCTAACCCTTACC